>JAOXNN020000089.1:2561013-2625150 GCA_028571205.2 Hydropsyche betteni | reverse complement strand
ACAAAAAACCGTATTTTTTTTTCCTCCGAGTTGACGGCATATCTACTGTGGTTTTCCGCGCGAGCGGAAAGGGTTAACCCTTGAAAAGCTTTAATTCACACCCCCTAAACGATTTTATGGGCTATAACGAATTTCAGGGGTCAAAATAACTCCGATGAACTACTCACTATAGACGATTAGCAACGCCAAACTATATCGATAAACAAAATGTTTCCAAATATTCTCTAAAAACTTATATTATGTTATTTTAAAAAATCACTACTGACAATTTTTTTATGAGTTTTCCATCCTATCTTTTACTATTTCGAAACTTTTATTTGATTAAATATTTTTCAACTATTTCAAAAGTTTAAGAAGATAAGTTTTGTTGTGAGCTTTTAACTTTTCGATGTTCAATATCCAATTTTCATTCTTTAGGGCACACGCTGAGTTTTCCACAATCGATCGACCCTCCAACAATGGGCCCTGTGCGTACCTGTATGTATTTAGTTCTACAAGAAACATTAACAACTTGAAAAAAATAAATAAACAAAAATAAACGATCCCATCATCGGAAGCTCGACAACAACGTATCGATTTCTTTTCACACCTATAAATGTGCTTACGCATTCTGAAACGAAAAAAAATATTCGATCGCATTGATAAAACGAGATCCTTTTGCGAGATGGATCGATGCTGTGTATAATCATTTCGAGACGGATCACAAATAACGATTTATCGTGTGTCATAATTTTGGTCGTTTTTTAATTAAATATTAATTTGAGATCTTGTATTTTGTTATTGAAATTTATTTTTATAATAGATGAGATTACACAAGAAAAATATTATGTTTCAAAAATCAAAAATGATTTATTACGCATTCTTGAATGATAATTCATTTTTATGAAGAAATATTTTATATTCACTTTTTCATTATAATTTCTTCGTATATTTTACAGCTACTTATAAAAGAAACGATTCCATAGTATTGTGTAAATGAAACATTTTCTTCTACAAAATTCCGATCCATGAATTCTTGAAACAAGCCACAATATTTTCATAAATAAATTCTGCTAAAAAATTTTATTTAAAAGTACGCAAAAATTTCATCAAAAAATAACGTAATATTCCAAAACAATAAATTACACAAAAAACACTATAATTTCAACACCAATCTAACTAAAGACAAATATCACTCAAACATCCCAAAACTGAACTCAAAACAACCCAATCCTCATTCACACAACTCCCAACCACAAAGCTCCCGAAATCGCAAATTCCGATCATACATTGTATTAAGTTTAAGCTCGCAAAAGCTTCGTTGTTCCATAATGATCGACACGTAGTACGCGATCTTATTACGCGTGTGTGCCACGTCTTACAGGCAATATGTCATACGATAATGCGAGCGAGATATCACACCGCTTTATAAACGACCCGATTTATCGATGTTCATAAATTGCCGTCTTAAAATCTGAACCTGAAGTGACATCGTGTTCGGAAACTTGAGATCGGAACTTTAAAGGAATATATAAATTTCGTTTTATATCGCTCGGATCGGTGGATTTGGTTTTGTGCAAATTCGGTGATTTTTTTATGAGTTTATATGTTTTATGTTATTTTTGAATCAATTTTATGTGATTTATATATAATATGTAATTTTTTCAAAAGATTGGATTTATCACCTGTTTTTACTTTGGTATTATAATATTCATGGGGGAAAGATAACTCTTTAGGACTTGAAAACGGAAATTACATATTATCAAATACCTTCAAATCAACAATAAGTGATCATAGCTATACATGATATATATTCCATATGTCATTTAACTTCATTTATCGATAGGAACCGTTGAAATTCTTGAATATACATTAACGGAAGAAAATAACTTTTCCATAGAAAAAAAAACTCTTACTATCTTGAAGAAATTTATGCAAATAATAAAAAAATGTCATCAATTCGTCCCTTATCCAAACCATGACTGACGTACACCTTATTTTGATTGTCCATCATAGACTTTGATATATAATATAAACTGACTAATTACGTGACGGAAACATCTGCCCTATAAAACACTTAGCATGTGCCGACCGCAACGACACACATCAAAATATTATTATAATGCCCGAATAAAAAGTCCGAAAAAAATCGAGTTCACCTTCTTTTTATATGAACTCTGCTTACTTTAATTTTTTATCCGTTCACCCCGTTCGGTCTAATTTCTATTTATTATTTAATTTCTTGCAATGCTCGTGGCCCGTGAGCTCTATCACCTGCCCACTTTTCCTTCGGTCAAATTATCATTTTATCGTTTCGAGCCGTTTTGATTGATTACGTTTTTAATGCAGATTTAATGAATCGTAATGGCCCCGTATACGAAAATAAGCAATCGCGTGAACATTTTATTAATTTTAATTGATATTAATTTGCCACGTTTGAGGAAATCGAAACGAAAGCGCCACATAATAAATTTTCGCTTGATGCATATCTAATCGTTTATTTTTTCGAATAAATTTCGTTTATGCAAATTTTTAAAATGAACATTTGTACTTTTGTATACTGTTTCTTATTAATTCGGAAAATGTTAATAATAATCTTTTTAACTAATTGAATATATTATACGGATACTCGTAAAGTTGAGATAAATTATTATATTCTATTTGACAATGAATTTTTAGTATTTACCAACTTCTATAAATACTACAAGATCTAAAAATAATTGAAACGTCTCATAAACAATTTCCGATTTCGAATACATTTATATTCAAATCGGACACAGCTCTGCTCCAATTTACGTTCGAAAAACAAAAAGAACACATAGGATTGCATCCGATTCGAAGGCATAAATCCGAGATGTAAATATAAATTGGAGATGATAATGCTCGTTGGCAGGTGCAGCCAGAGCTTTTATCTAGTCTGAATTTATATACGGCTTGGGATAATAATTGTTGGCTCTCCACCGAGGAAGAGGCGTTTTTATATTCTGTAAAAGCAAACCGAGGGCGTATCCACACGCTATTATCTATTCAATATTTATTCAATAGATTAATATGCATCGGGTAGCCGAATAATTAACATGTCTACGCGTGTATGTAAAAAGAAAACGAATCTTTTTCACTCGGATGTGGAAACTCGCGAAACGGCACCCGTTATTATGTGCACTTTGCCTAATAACGACCATCGATCATCGATACGATCTGAGTTTATATTCAGTAGTTATGAAGAATGTATATATAATATATCGATAAATATAAATGATTTGAAAGCGTAAAATATTTCTTATTCAAAAAAAAATTGATCGTATCAGTTTGAAGAAAATTTTTATTTAGATTCGGGCAATCATCAAATAAAATTATGCAACTCGTTCTAGAAAGATTAAAACAAATTACTTTTTGTTCGTTTTGTACTCGTCATAATCAAATAGGGGTGCCTGCTAAGCACTCGACCCTCAATAAAATTATTATCTATTTTTTTCAGAATTGTAGTTTATTAAAGAAACTAAAAGGGTTGAACCAGATAAGTCCTAGATTGTGTTCCGCTTTTTATTTAACTTTCGTTTTTTTTTCCATATGTAGAATTTGACGTCTTTAGTCAGGAACAGCTGTCCGGAAGAAATGCGGTTGACTGAAGATACTAATAATCATAAAAACGTATAATCATATCAATTATACCGCTCCTACATTCCTATTCATTAGAACCATCGTTATCGAAACGTTACAATAGGGCTTCAAGTTTCATGCTTCTTTGCTAAATTTACACGAGTTTAGTTCAGAAAAAAATATAAAAATTTTCTTCGAAGTACTTAAGAATGCTTTCTTATGTCATTTATAGCAATTTAAGCATGTCAATCGGTACAGATCCATAGAAAAAATACTAGATTTTTTCACGAGGCACGTGTGACTAAGTGCGTCCGTCACACAACCGTCTCGACTTTTTCGTCTCTATGGGAAAACGATCCCGAATAAATAATATTACTTAGGGGACACGAATTCTCGTTTTTATATTAAGTTTTGAATCGTGCATCGAACCAGGTGTTTTTGTACCGTTTCGCTTGTTTGGATTTACCTGTTATGCTATTTTATCCGTGCTTCGGTCGCGCTATGCCGTTAAAAGATCACAGAAAACAAAGTATGGAAAAAAATGATCGAGCGTACTAAAAAACTGTACAAATGTGTCATTAGGGGCTCTTTATCGGAGATTGAGAAATTATGATTTCAAGAAACCACCCAAGCGCGTCCGTCCCCTTAAATTGATGGTTTCTCCTATTTTTTGAAATGGCACTCAATTTTACTATGGCAGAATAACAGTACATTATGTTTAAAGCAAATAAAATTATAATAACTCTATAATTATTTTTAATGTTAATATGAGATATATTTGCACAAAAAAATATTTACTAGACACTGAAATTTTATTTATATTAAACAAACCCTTTCAATTCGATAATTATATTTGAAACGTTACAATCGATTTTATAAAATTTCACTCTACAATTGAAATTGTATCATGTATGAGTACCTTTTAATATCAAATACATTAGGAGAAAATGATGCAGTTTTATGGGCACTATTCTAAAAAGCTCCTAATCGTATTTACGTCTTTAAAAAATCAAACATACACCTGTCCCATGGTTTATTCACCCTTCCATACGCGATGACTCGTCTAGCATAAACACGTACAGGATTAATGACTGGATGATAATGTGTTTCCAGCCCAGAACTAATGCTGGAAATGATCGAATGAAACTCTGTCATCTTCAGTGAAATCCTATTATTTTTTTTTATACTTAAATTAAAATAATTCATTATACAATATAATTTTATGATTTTCTACAATTTTTACGATTCTCTCAAAATGTAAATAATCTTTTTTATGTTTGCTTTAGACATAGTCAATAGACAAATCGACTTTGTGGACGAGTATCGACTATCTCAGGCCTTCTCCAGTTTCGGTTTACGTTCGAAAAAGTATCAAATTAGCGTATGTCGTTGTTGTAGATGAGTACACGATTTTCATGACAATGGTCTGTCGGCAAGACGATATCTGAAGGTGGCCCACGACCGCGGTGAGACAATGTAATTTAACGCTTTGACGCGGAACTAACCCGCCGATGTGTGGACCGGAGTGTTTGTACTGCTACCGTGTTACTTTTCTAGCAAACCAACAAAAAAATATCTAAAAAAACCAACTAGCCTCACATCAATACTAAAATTTCTTCTTGAGGTCATAGGTGACTATATTCTAAATCAATTTCCAAAAATTTTACACTCCAATTAACAAATCTGTCTCGCTATCTTTTTATTTACACTATACGATCGTTCTTTTACGAGCGAATCGTCTATATTCATATTACGATAAAAACCATTTTCAATGCAAAAAACAAACATAAAACAACTTACCAAAGAATTTTATAACATTTTAATGAAACAATAAAAATCCGACTTGAATCTTAACTAGATTTAAATAATAAAAGAGAGGACAGTCGATGAAAAAAACACATTGGATCATGCACGCCCGTCGCATCTAAAAAGAGACCCTCAAACGAGTGAGAAGGACTCGATATAATTTCAATTAGACGTGACCTGGGTGCCGCGATTGTGTCGGGCCTGGGCCTGTCCGAAAGTCCATTATGTGCTCTAATAGAAAAGTGAAGTGTTTTGAAACGGATCTAAACAATGACGAGGTACACGGTCCTCCCGAGGACGGCCCTCCTGGACTCTTTTTAGTCACGCCACATAATACGAATCAGTTTTCTTTTGGACTTGTTTAATTTTCGTGCTTTTTCTTCTGTGAATTTGAGTATTTTTTATAATACTTATGTGTGTGTGTGTGTGTCGATAAAACCAATCCAATTTGAACGTTTAATCTTTACGATCTGCAATCAGCGGTTTCGTATTCACACCTTTTCTCCTTTTATGTTCGTTTAACTATGCATATTGAGTTAATTAAAAAATGTCGTTCTTCTGTCGCGTGTATGCATGTCGTTGACCTTTTTAAAACGTAAAATATTTTTTATCCAAAATCGATTTGTATACTGTGAATATAAACCTAATCGGTTGTCACCCGGCAGTCGCCATAACACAAAGTCGGTATCCACTATTGTTATCGAACCAGATCTCTCAACATTTTATAAAAGCCATTGCCACTCATCAACCGCGATTCCGAAAAGTTTTCCTCAATCTAACAACAATACTTTATTTTCGATTTACAATTAAAACACACAGATTGTACACGTTATTTTATAGTATTTTAATTGGACTTTTGACACCTATAGACGGCTTCTATCAACTGTTGAAGAAGCCGCTTGTCACGTAAGCCATTCTCGAGGATCGCTCTGCACGACCAAACAAATAATTAGATAACGAAGGTGCCGAATGTGAGGTGTTGTGATGCAGCACGATGATGGACCCGTATCATTGGATTAGTCGTTTTGAATTAATTCGTACGAGATGAAGAGCTTTTGTGCGAGCCGCCTCGGAAAACGGTAAATTCTGTTATATGACACCGAACATGAATGACATTAACACTGGAGCAGTTCTCAAAAGGCGCTGATTAAATCGAAAATGGGTGTCGTAATGAATTTTATTCTTCTATGAATCTAGCGTTTTATGATGTGCCATCTACACAATAAAAGAAATGCCGAAACATTAGATCTGTGATTACATGTTGTGGGAACGTTATTTTGACACGAATCGTGATCAACTTATGATTTTCGAACATTTAGATTCATAAAATTATATTTTGATTATTAAAACTGAATTAAATTAATCATATTGGATTATTTTCATAATTTTATGATAATCTTTACTTTGAAAAAATATTCAACAATAAATTTTAAAAGCATTCAAATATACAATAAAATTTATATAATTTGAATATTTATAACCATAACATAACAAAATTATACCTATTTAGTACATCGATCAATCCGAAGCAATAAAAATCATCCGACCATAAATCAACAGGAGATCGTCGAAAAATCGACTTAATCCCGCAGGATTCACACATTGCCCACGAATATCGAACACACGCACATTCGAGGGTATTTTACACGTATATTTTTATTGCAATATCCCGTAGTTTACGATTGAGCAGACGTTTTATGTGCGAGGATCTCGGTTGTCGCCTCGCTCGCCATTTAATATATTGAATACATAAATACGTGATGACGATTATACGCGGTCGCGGGCGAGCAAACGTCTTAATCCTGACTGGCTTTTATGCCTTTTGGTCAACCGAGTGCGTATAAAATAAAATATATTTGTGTATAATATTATACGTGCGATAACACGGAATAAACGCAACGCGATATATACAAGGTGGGTGAATAAACCTGGCCTCGGCAGCCCGGTCCGATTTATGGCCAACTGACTCTATAGTGTCGAACGTTTATTTATTCACACATTGTCCTATCTTTATATTATGAAAGGTTAGATTATTTTTTATCATGTTGTTCATTGACGTAAATTATGTAGTTTATGTTGAAATAACTTCCGGCTTTTATGCCGATTCATTCTTGCGAATTTTCCTAAAAATCACTCGAAAGATTTGTATATGAAGTAACGGATATTCAATTTCATTAAAAAATAAATGAATGAAATCTGATTTGTTAATCATCATCAATAATAATCGTGAAGACTTTTATTGAGGTTCCGATTGGTTTTAAAAACTCATAACTGTTGGAAAATTTTGGTTTCGTTCCCTTTTATGTGATCGTTTTAATTCGGCAATCTTTTATGTGTGGATCGAAAGAGCTTCGTCCATAAATAATGTAGGGCGTAATTCATTGAATACGGTTTTACGATGGAACGGTGGTTTGCTAATTCTTAAATCATGTTCGATCTTATTTTTAAATGCCTTATAAAAAGTGCATCGGCGTGACAGAATAATATATATTCATTATAAAAATATTTGCTACATTTCAGAACACATAAAGTTAATTTCGTTTGAGAAAACTCTCATTAAAAGTATTATCGAAATCATAAATTGAAATAATGTATTAAATTTGCATTAAGAAAATTTGTATTTTACTGAATAAACATTTTATTTTAAATCAAGGATTAAGTCGACTCGATATGTGACTCACGAAACGTTCATTTCAACAGTATATGTTCCTTTTATTTGATTCTGAAGAGTAGAATCATCTATATAAATAACTTAATCAATTCATAGCTTGAAAAAAACGACAAAATTTTTCCCTTAACATTACTAGAAGCGGCAAACGAAATTGATTGAGCCATCAACGGACGGCGCGACTGATGAATCGATCCGATTATCGATTCACAATTAAATTGGCGTCGTTTTTTTTTTTGTATTTATATTTCGCAAACTAGTCGCCAATACCCGTTCGAGGACATAAAAGTGTCCATCGCCGACAATGTTTGCATATGCAAAAATACGCGTGCTTTTGTTGGCCGTCGTCGTAATCTGGATGATATAGGGCCGACGCGTGCAAAGTTCATTGAAACACTTCTCAATAATGTTTAATTGGACCATCGCGAGAGCGCCAGTCTATAAAATATTTATCGATCACTAAATTATACTGTCCAAATAAGCGACATTAATGTCCCTGATGGGGGATGGATGTATTTATTACTGGGTCGGAGATCATTTCCAAATTTCGGGCTACAAAGTCGTCGCCTGGCTTTTATCGCCTAATGCGAAATATAATTCGATAATTTCCAAGCTCAGCCATAAAACTGTGTTGTTAAGTCTATGTATGCATTTGACATTTTTATTTATGTATGAACTAATAAACTTTATATTGAATATGTACGATATAAACGAGATCTCATTTGAATAATCGATGCCAATTTATATGAATTGAGACGGATGTTGAAGAGATTGACAGAATATGAATCGGAATATATTTAAATATGATATATGCTGAAAATACGTATGCGCTTATTTGAAGATTCGCTTTTTTATGAGATCGGATGTATTAAAAATGTCCATATAATAAATCGTGATATGTAGATAGAACGTGTGTTCACTTAATGTTCGCTTTGCTTTAAACACTTGTTGATTTAAAACATACATTTGACTTTAACTTACAATCTTAAGCGTTCATCCTTAATCTTACCATACATTCTTGTAAGAAGATAAATAGGCTTATAAAATTCGAATATAAAAGCCTTATATAGTTGAAAAATAAACGATACGCTTAACAGTTGACTTTAATTCAACTCAATAAGATTTGTCGTGAAAGCCAATTAATTTTTGAACAGAACTCATAATCAAATGTTATACGAAATAAAAATATTTATTTTTTCAACTGTTAATTATTTTTTTGTTTTTATTACCATTAATTTTGTTATATAATATTCAACTTACATATGTACAGACGTAATCTCACATGAATTCGAATCGTATTAATTCGAAGAGCCGGCATCCGTCGTCCGCTAATGGGGATGACGTCTCGAGATGCTGTCGCCAATAACTTTTACATAGGACTTCCACGTTGGTTTCTACATTTGCTTATATCCTTATAACCTCGTCTCGCTTCAGGTGGCCCTTATAATTTTATTTACGGCCGGAAACGGTTAACCGCTCACTCGGTACGATTAAAAGCCGCCCACCCCGTGCCCTCTCGTTTCAATTGTTCAACAAATCGAATTATCGCTCTGCAACACATGAAAAAATAAATAAAACCTGAAAAAAAAGAACAAAACCATTCAAAGAGTCGCTCATTCAAATTGAACGGCAATAAATAACTCGGTACGCAGGAGCGTCCTTTTGGCGTTGCCGTCGAACTTCGGCGGCATAATGAATGAATATGTTAAAAAACGGTGGCTCGATTGCGGTTAAACGGCTCGCGATGAATATTGTGTTTTCTTTTAAAAGCTCATAGTAAAAAATTCGACGTCTTAAATCGTGTATGATGGTGGAACGGTAACAAAAGCTCCCGTAACGATCGCCTTCCTCAGTTGCTTGCGCTCCTGGTTAATTACGATCTTATCTTCAGCGAGATCGGATCAGTGTTTCTCTATCTGTCGATCGTAAAAATGTCTGATAAAGGTGGATTTTATTAGTTTGCTTTTGTATTGGTTCACTAATTGTGTCCGTTTTGCTGCTGAATTGGATATTTCTGAAGGATGTACCGTTTCTTAATGAGTGTCGAATTGTTTATTTATGTTTACAATTCATCCTCATAATATGCTCGAATAGAAAGAAAATTAGAGTTTTCAATAAACTTAATATCACTATCAATATGCTTATAAGTAATTATATCGTATAATATATTCAGAAAGTTACGATACCAAAATAAATTAAAAAACAAAACAGTCTGATAAAACGAACCCATTTCTTAAATACGCGTCGCCAAGTACCGTAAATTATTTTACGATGCCGTTTTTTCACGAACTTCAATTAAATACCGATTAGCCCTCTCTTTTAGTAATAATCATCATTTGGCACCGTGGCAGGAATGGGTCAAAATATAATAAAAATTCACAAAAAAAAAAATGAAAAGGACCAACGTAAACGATCGAGACATCTTGCATCGAAACACACATTACGCCTGATTGGACCGGAACCGCTTAAAATTTAAATTAAACACTTTTTCCAGTGCAGCTACCAGCTAAAAATATAAGAAAGTTTTACTACACACAGATACAGTTCGTTCTAAATGAGATCGATGGGTTGCAGCTTCCATAAACTTTATGAGACCCCATCCTCGTTATCGATTCCCGCTCTATACTTGGTTATAATTTTGAAAGATCACCTTCAGGCTGTACCAGTACCAGTAATGACTAATCAGTATTAATAACAACCGAACACTATATGACACCCAATAAAAGATACTCCGTCATAAAAACGCGGTTCAACGAGCGTCGTTGTTAGATAGACGTTAATAACGACCGTTTGATGCGTCGTATTATTTTTTCGATATTAGATCCGTGTATAATAAGACATCGAAGGCTTTCAAAGTGCGCATTTTTGATACGTGTAACTGTTTTTTTTTTTATAAATATTTCAATAAATGGGTTTGATTAATAACTGCTCATTGAAATCTCTTATTGAAATTAAAATAATCTATCAAAATATAGATTGACATTGATGATTTTTCGTTTTAATTTGGACTTGAGATTATATTGCCTAATAATTACAATTTAATTATATACAAAAAGAAAATTTTAAATGCAACATTGTGAGATTATCGTAGTAAAATTTTCATACTATAAGAACCGATCTGGTGAGCTCCTGTTGCACAGCCACAATAAAACCGATGGTTAAGAATTCAAGTAGCCATCTCTGGGCATCAGCTATGATTGGTGATTACAAACATAAACCGATCTCGAGGCGAGATGTAATTTAAACGCCTCATTGTTCTGCACGACGGGAACACAAAGCCACCTCAACAAAACGCTTTCCCACCCTACGAGACCTAAAAAAAATCGGACAAAATTAATATCGACTAAAACGAATCTAAACCGCGCGAATTCGGAAAATCATCTCGTAATTAATAAATTATCGCGATGTGGTTTTTTTGTCCTATATCATTACGCTTATGCGGTTAAGGCTTCGGAGGAGGTGTGAAAGCATTAGGCACCCAGGCTACCAAGGACTCCCTGCCGTGTCCTAATCAAGCGTACACTAATAGGAACCCACTGACTTGCACAACGCTTCTGCTGCCGTGTTGTGGTCGTTTTCATGGCATCTGCCCGACCACAGTTTCAAGTGTTGGATGAGTAATGATGGCCGCAACAATCGGCCAATATTTTGATGAGCGTAATGTGATTAGGCTCATTCAAACGATGCTATGTATTGACAATGAGCAGAGGCGAGATTTATTACGCGCCCTCGAGCGCGACTAATTCATACGTCATACAAGGATTCGATTCTTGAATATGATTGATATTATACGGAATACTTGGCTAATTTTATGATGATAAGTATCTAGGTGTTGGCTTGAATTGGATTATAAAACGTACAGATTATTTTGACAGTTGGAAAATTGCTTCGATTTTTATATTATTCGTGGCGATTTTCTTTGTCATACTCGTATACAATTTTGTGTAGGGTGATCTTATTTTCTTGGATTCAAAACGGGGCATTCCGCAATTTTTTTTTTCTTTGTAGAATTTCAAGATTTTTTCCAATCTATATTTGAAATATTTTCTTATCCCTTTTAAAAAACATTTTTAATCTCAACAACGTAAATTTATCCGCTTGAATTTCCAATTTTTTTTCATACAACTCATCCAAAAATATTGGACCGCAACCTCATCGATTTTTATGCACTTCACACCGAATGCGGGGGTGACTAGCATTCGAAGAGTGGGCAGAACTGTTAGCCACCGACTCGAGGCCCTCGGCATCCACACAAAAGCACACTCACCTGTCTTGTTACACATTTGATTAATTTCGAATCGATTGTGGCCCTCCCGTCCTCGCCTCGGCCGTGATTAATGGTGGCCCTAACTTCGGTGCAACGGCGGCTCGCACTATCAACTCATCTTTGATTTATATAATTTTTCGGAATGTTTCGCATTGTATGCCCGATCATATGTGTGTGTGTGTTGTAAATTTTCAGTCCTTTCGTCGCCTCCGCCCACCGTTTTTTATCCGGTTCGGCGAAAAAAATGCTAATTTTATTGCGTCCATTCAATTTGGCGAAATGTTTAGAGGTGCAACTGATTCGTTACTTTGTACTGTTTATTGATTCAGTCTTATCACATGTGTACGTTCTGCGTATTTTTTATTGAGTGAAGTTACATGTGGTGTTTTTAAGGTCATTTTTAACCGAAGTATCTAATATAAACGGAAGATTTCTTTAAATTATTTTTTTTGTTTATACGAACGCCACTGTATTCCACATTGAAAGATTCCGAAGCGCCAGTACCTATCCATTGAACCATTGTGAAGGCTCGTAAATTCGGATCCTGCCCATGAATCGAACTACTGAAATCGTGTTAACCGACATTCCTCGTGACCATAACCGATGTTATAATTCGAGTGCGCATTATTATTGAAACGTTTCCATTATTTATGACCGTTGTGTGTTTTGTAACCTGTTATTGAGCCGATAACAACCGGATACCCGTCTGAAATTAAAACAAACGAAAAAAAGAGAATACATAAAATCCACGTTTTAGGCATTCGTACGTTATCGTCGTTCGAATTTTCTTCACGTCCGAACGGATTACGACTGCGATCGACCAGTTTCACGCTTCTAAATTTGTACTATGATATAAACTGGCGTAATTAAAGTCAACCGTGTAATATACGAAGTTATTCTGACACTTTTTTAGTTATTGGTGGCTCGTAAATTTTACAGCCACTAAATAAGTTGGTCGCGGGCGAACGATGGGCGCGTCGCCTCATTTGAATGTGTCATCGAGGCGCATGTCGTTTTATCATCGCATGATTTTACGATCGCATAAAAGCCTTTCTCGTACTTATAATATCGTCTATTTTTTATAGCCATATTGTGCGTACAATAATATTTCGGGGGTTATTTGCTCAAAGCTCGCGGCGTTCGAGTCGCAGGTTGCGCACGCTCATTGTAGAGCCGATCGGCATTATCGTAACAGGAATCCGTTTAACATTCTTAATCGAACGGCCCTTATGCGTTCGATTAACTCGATTATTATATTTTAACAGGCCGCGTATGACTCGGCAATAACCAACTTAACACCCCCCAGATAATAGTTTCGCGCCTAAACGGTTGATTAATGACTTTGGAGTACGGTTCGAGACCGCATCGATACAAATTATTCGCCAAAGCTTGCCCTGAATTTTTTTCTACCACATATATTTTTATATAAGTGGTTCAAATACCAAATATCGAAATTCTTAAAAAGTCTTATTAATCATTATGAATCAAATATTTATATAAATTATCGCTTAAATTTCATGTGAAATTTTCGACATCAAATACTGATTTATTTAAAAATCGAGAAGATAAATAATTAACCCATGGATCATTCAAAATTAGTTTTGAATCATTTAGATTTTATTTTATATAAAAAATTTGGGTTAATATCATATAAATGGTTAAAATCGAATCATGTAGGTACTTTCGATTTGTTATCATTCGGTACATGAAAAGCAGAACTTTTAAATTTAAAAGCTTATAAGTATATGCATGTGTACTTAATTAAAAAATTTCAATTATAATTCCACTCGAATAAAAATTAATACGTTTTTTTTATCAAATCGCGCCGCTCCGCATTAACGAGTCTGAAAGCGAATCGGCGTAAGTGTTTCAAAAGCCTGTCTAAACTCGCTGTCTGCATTGAATAGAATTCAATTTAATGATAAGAACGTGATTCTATGATTTTTCAAAACACAATGAAAACACTGAAAAAAAATTGTAAAATGGAACAAAGACCGATTCACGTTCTCGATGTTTGAACGCCGCTCGTTCTCCAAATTAAATTCCTCATTATGACGTTTCTACACCTATTTTTTCCGATATTTGAAAAGATTTTAGCACAATAAAGAAAACAAATAGAACCGAAAATAACACAAACACACTTTCACAACTCATACAAAACTATACGAATACATTCTGTAAGCAATCTTCACATAGGAATAATTCATTCAGATCGTACTGCAGCAATCTGGCTCGTTATCCGAATCGTCATCGTACAGCGTCCGCAACCTTTTCGAATCACACCTATTTTACATATCGCAGCAATTATAAACATCAAAATAAAACATATCAATTGTCGTCGAAGGCTCACGCGCTCACACTAGCAGATCCGACATCGAGATTACAACTCGGAGCTCTGTAAACGAGTCGTCATGAGCGCTCGTTACGCGCGCATATTTCATAGTGTGAAAATCACACTGAGAACCGGTCAAAGTGCCTAAAACAAAAAATAATATATAAATAAATAAACAAACAAATAAATAATCGATTGGATTTATCAGTACCGAGAAGTGCCGATCCGAAAATAGCAACTTTTACTTAATAAAATTTTGATAGGACATGATAAATTAATTCAAATTCTGGGATTTTATTTCAATTGATGGGGTAAGGAAAAAATTTTCAAAATATTAAAAAATCATTTATTTATAAATTTTTAACCAAAATATTGAAAATTATCACAAAAATTAAAAAAATAATTCCTATTTAAAACATCGATTCTTATAGGAAATTAAAAAAAATGTTAATGTTTTGATTTCGACCAATTATCGTGATTGCGGTTTTTGATTCGGCACCCCTCGTCTATTGGGTTGCCGCATTTTGACGTCGAACTGAACGGTGGCAAGACAGATGTTGGAGGCGCCGCAATCACGCGATCGGCGAATAAAACACCGAATTTTATTCGGATGTCGTATGTACACACTTTCGGGTGATGGCGAGAAAAAGGGAAAAGGGTCTATTTAATTGCGACGAGGCCCTTCATCAGTATTCCGAGCCGGTGATAAATTTTATGGGGGTATCTTGTGATCCGGTACCCGGTCCGGAGCGATTATCTCTGCCCACTGTTCGACCTATGACTCGGGTGACTATATGATTCGACGAAATGAAACCAGTGTTTATTAAAAATAAATAGCCAATGTACATTTTAAGAAATTCATTTTAAAACAAATAAATTTTCTTTGATATTTGTAAGTAATTTAATGGGAATGTTTTAACTTTTTTTAACATTGGCTTTCAAAATTCATCTGAGATTATTTTGATAAGAAGTAATTCCAAATTTTCGGATACATACATGATAATTTTCTTCCTGTTGTAATCATATAAAAAAACCGATGTTGCATTATTTTAAATTGAACTCTATATAATCAATGATTTATTAAAATATAATGTGAGAGCACATTTTTTCAATATATTAGTTTTTTTAATGTTTATTTTTAGTTAAAGGCATGGTCACCCTATCCGAATATAGTCATCACTAGCTGACGATGCGGCGTCAGTGGTTGTGTCTTAATTAGGACTTTTCACCTACGATAACGTAAATCTGGTTAATATTTATACGACAAACTTACAAAATGGAGCTGTCAATGCGACCACGGGCTTCGGGAGCGCCGCGCGCCTCTTATTTATCGCTTTAATTATTTTTCAATAGACTCGGCAATCGTCGAGCTTAAAAAATAATACAAAAAAACACTTGAATAAATAAAAATGAGAATTGGCCGCTCGATTTACACCTTTTGATCTTTCAATGAACGTATCCTATCTAATTAAGTCACATCTTGTCCACATCGATATTGCCGCGCACTAACGGAACATTTCTTATTTTTTATACACGTTTAAAAAGCAGTAAATTTTCATTCAAAATAATTTTTAGTCTATGTTAATTTTTCGTATCTAATTTTTTTTCATTCAGATAGAACCTTTTTTAAATGAATTATCTGAATGAATAAATCGTACTGATTTCGTATTCAATCAGCTATAAATTATGTATCAGAAACTCAACCTAATATAAGCTTCAAAATAAGAATGTTAAGTGCGCGCCGGTAAAGAAACGTCACAAATTAAAATTTAAATCCATCCGTTCCCGCATTAGCAGCACATACTTAACAACGAAAACCAGTAAAAACAAATTCAAAAAAAATAAAAACCTCGAAAAAACAAGCACACATACGGGACGATTCACTTAACGACGTCGACGACGAGAGATAAGGCAAAAGCCGTACGATTCACGCGAGATCGCTTTCTAATTGATCAACAAATTCAAATTCAATTAAAAAACTCACGCCATCGAGTTTGTGATTTTCTCCGACAGCACTGAGTGTCCATTTAGTTTTTAACAGTCTCATTGCAGATTCGAGGCCACTGAAAGTTATTGAGCTTTCATAAATTTCAGCAGTCCATACGAATGCTGCTGGTGTGCAAAGAAGTCCACCCTAAGGCTTTAGCGTCTCTCGAATGTGGAATACGAACTTAATGTATTCAGGTAGGCGAGGAAACATATTTATAACTTCATTTGTATTGACACCTCATCCGCGGGATCGACTCGTATAAGTTAACACGTTCACGCCCACAAGGCTTCGGTGCACAATCGGCGCGACTAATACTATTTTCAATGTTGATTACTATATGGAATTTAATGCATTTTTCAGATACATACGAATATGTATTATTTACATTTTAATTTACTGATCAAGTTCCATTCAATTATTTTTAAATCAATTTCTATGCATTTTCAATTAATTTCAGATTACGGAATCTTATTTCTATACAACCATAAAAGTAACGTGTACGGAAATAAGAAAAAGTAATGTTATTCATTAAGATTATATTTTTTTAAATATATGATGAAGATCGTCGAAATTAAAATCATGCCTTCACAAACGACCGCAGAATTTACCGAAACTTTTTTCGCAGTCATAAAAAGAACGATTTCAATTCGCTGGCATCGAAAATTAACGAGCCCGAAACGTCTCTGGATTGATTCTAAATTTAATTTTTCGAATACGAAAGCTCGCCCTTCTAAAATGGTCATGCAAATGAGACCGACTTTGCCCACGCCTCATAACTTCTGCAGGGGCCCTCACCTTCGGCGTTATTTACTGTTAATGGTAAATTAAATTTGCCGATTCGCAGCGACATTTTAATCTTCTTTACAACTCACTTTTAGCGTGTGATATTACAATCGCAATAAATACGGAGCGAATACCGTTCCACGTTTAGGAACGATCCGCGACCGGGAACAAATTGTAACGTTTCTCGCTTTGCATTTAGATGAGGGCATAGGAAATGGTGAGCACGCCCGCTCAATAAAATTTGAATGTGTCTAAATTATGTGTTCGATTTGCCGTTCTGTGTCAAGAATTGTGGAATCCCGTCGTAATGAAATTCGCGCGTAGTTCGGTAACGAGAGGATGTTTTGATTAATCGAGAAAATAAAATTTAACGAGTGCGTTAAAATGATTTAAGGCCTCGTTGAGAATCGTTCAAATTTTTACGTCGAGGATTTTATTGGTTGTTTCATGGTCGCTTTGTGGCTCGCACTTATCGAGCATCGATCTATTTGTTTGATTTATAATATTTAAACAATTAATTAATGCGAAAATCGCTTCGATTTTTTTATTAGAGTGATTAATCTAGTAGAATAAACACTGATTTGAATAATATTTGTTTGATCAAAATTTTCAATACAAATCACTCACTTATGTATATTTTCTTGTATTAATTCTATTTTTTTTACATTAAATCTTTAAAAATTTATTTAACTTATCAAAATATGTTAAAATAAAAAATACTTATTTTATTAGAATTGGTGATTAGCAGTGCCTTTTTAAAAAAAAGGTGCCGGAACACACGTTTTCCAAGCCTTTTAATTTAATTATTTTATGGGGCCTATGATACACCTACATTCAAAAGAGATTAACAGTCAATGACTTCCAAGAAAAAAGTCAAAAATTTTCAAATAAAGAAAAAAAATAAAATTTTGCAAACATTTATTAAAATTTCGAGAAGAAAGTTGACGGAACGCCGTTCCGCCGCGTTACAGGATAAAAATAGCCCTGGTGATTAGTAATCTGATAAGTATGTAAAAAAATTAATTTGTTGACTCATTGATATATTTCTTTTATATTAAACTCTTCACAAATCTTTTTCAACATGAAAATAAAAACAAGATATTTATACTACTAATATGATTTTTACATTTAAATAAATCATGAAGCTTCAACTAAAACCAATAACATATACATATAATCCAATACTCAAATCTTCAAGCATCAACAACAAACTCATCGCGCAAACTCCCAAAAAATCATCCACCGATCCCCAACAGGTCAAAAAACCTAAAAATCCCAAATGGCAACATCCATTAAAAAAAAAACTAAAAACATAATCTTCAACCACACACTTTTTCCGTGTCGTCGTGTAATTCAATTATTTTCCCGGCACTATTTATTGGATCGGTTATTGGCCCGGGGCGCGCCCGGGGGCGTTCTCACCCCGCCCCCGGGCCAGATTGCAAACATAATAAAAACCCGGGTGTATTTATTATTTCGTACGCATATGTGCGCGTATAAAATAATAAATTCGCGCTGTTGCGAATTAGCATAACCGGCCGAGGTGTCCAATAAATATGGACGCGCGGTGGCTAACCGCCCCGGCGCACCTAATTATTTCGGATAACGCAGTTAATCATAAAAACGTGCCACTGTTCGGTTTGGTTAACGAAGATGGGGTTTTCGTGGGATGGGTATTGATGTTTTGGTGGGATGGGTATCGAGGTTTCGGTGTGGGATCGAAATTTTGGATGTTACGATTGAAGGTAGAAAGGAAAATTATAAAAATCGCAATGATTGAATCGATTAAATTTTGAATTATATTAATGAGTGTTTTTTATATGAAGATTAATGTTAAGATTTATTTTACCATAAAAAACTATAAAAAAACTATTTTTTTCATACAGTAGTAATTTATGGTATAATATTTTTAGAAAATTTGAGAATTTTTTATGTTAGAAAAGAAAAATGTTTGTTTATAAGAAAATCACTAGCGGAATTTTTTTGTTGCTTTGAAAATAATAATAATTATATTAAGCAACTAGTTTTTTTCTATAGAATAATCAAATGAGAATTTTTTTCTACAACTGTTTTATTTTGTCACTTTTTATGTTATAATTATTTTATTACTTCAATAAAATATATTCATTAGATTTTCCATTCGATTGAAGGTAAAGGTCAATATTTTTCACCTAATCCCACCACCTGTTTTCAAGTATTATAACTTAACCTAAGTAATAATTCTTTTTATTAAAACATTATAATAAAAAAGGCTTAATGCTTAAGACTTTTTCTGGTTTATTACCATTTTCGGAGTTCGATGTGCGACCTAACGATAACCCCGCCTCAGCGCGGAGACGTTAAATAGCAGTAAAATTCGCTTTTACGCGCGAAAATCTATCGCGATTATTATGGGAGGATTTTTAATGAAGTGGTCACAAGATTTACGAGATATTTTATTTCCGTGTTGTTTCGAAATCGTATGCATACAAGAGTGGCGACCGTTTCGATATAACGAGTTTCAGGCAACGCTTAAAACCTCGTATAAAATATACGCGCGCGCGTATGTAAATATACACGGTCGTTACAAAAATAACGTCTTTGGGGTGGATAAAACGCAAATAAAAGCTTTTTTTAAGGCCAATAATCGGGTCCGATTGAATATAAACGAGCTTACATCATTCGTGCCGTACAAAAAATTGATTCGGATCGGAAAATCTATTGCCGTTAATCGGCGAGTTTCCACGGCGTCGTCCGTTCCTAACGTGTGAATTTTTTCATTTTCGAACTTTTATTTCGCGGCTAGTCCGAAGCTGTGATTTTATTGTTCTGAAATCACCGGAACACAATAAAAAACAATCCGTATCGCCTTTTTTCGACGTAGATGCTATCTAACGCTTTTATCCGTTACACATTGAGTGTTTGACCCGTGCTTGTTACCGGCTTTATGACGCCAATAAATTAAATAATGGCTGCTCATTCGGTCGGACAATTCCCAATTAAGGCCAGCCCCTCAATCTTTGATGTGATAATTTACTCTCTTCCCCTTCGGGCGTGTCAATAAAACCGCCTTTTTTCGTTTTTAAAGCCCACGAAAATTCGACGGCGAGCATTATTCCCGATGAAATAATAATAAATTCCGATAAGGCTCAACGTCAACGCACTTACTGAAGTACGGATTCATATCTCTTAATATTCACCTTCAGTCGTAAGTATCTGAAAAATAAGAAGCAATATTAGTCATCAATTTTTCTTATGAAATTTTAAATTTAAATCGTTTTTTAAATATTCAAAACATTCTCTTTGCGTTGAATATCAATTTTTATAGCATATAAATCTGACATAAGCATTTAGTTATATAAAAATTTCAGAAAGTTTCCATAATTTTACGATGGCATAAGAATACGACCAATTTTCGTACGAAACTCGCACATGATGCAAAATTACCCTAATAATAAATATAAAGCACGCATTACCACGCCGTGCATAAATTTAAAATTTATATTTAAAACGATTCGCCTTCATCTTACACAAAGCCTAATTGATTTCTCGGGCGTCAACGTATCGAAGCGTTCACGCTTTTTACCTTTTTAAAAGCTAATCGCGACCAGATTTTATCGGCCATCGAAATTCCACGTTATGAGCCATCTCTCCACGAGACGGGACACATTAGCGACCCGAAACTGAATTTAAATAGCCACAATTTGGTCGCTATCGGCAGAAGCTCGAGCCTCATTAGAGTGTCCGAGAGTCGAAAACTCCTCGGGCTTTTATTGCGCAAAGTCGAGTAATTAAGCCATAAAGCTAACGCGATATCTCTATAATGTTTCGTTTTTTTTTTCTCCTCTCGGATAGATCGATTTATATTTTTTACACGTTTTATTATCGCTCGGTGCAATATCGAAGTCTCACTTTCGGACAGTCGTTAAATCATAACCGTAAGTCATGAAAGGCGTAATAAAAGCGTGCTTTCGTGCCCCGAAAGCGTAACGCGCTATTAGGCTCATGATAAAGTTTCGTATTAATACAGTGCAATTATGCGGTCTGTTAGCAGTTTTTATTTCCCGTTCGACCCACTTGCGATAATTGTTTTACTGTTGTGTCCTTTAAATGGTAATTTTTTGGCCATGTTAAGCCGTCGTGATTGTGCAGTAAAAGTTCACTTTTGAATATTTGGAATTACACGTTTCTTTGTTCAGATTTAAATACATTAATTTTCGAATTGTTCGAAGTCGACTTCTATAAATATTTAAAATACATCTGAGTAATTTATAAAAATCCTCTTGATATTTATTTTCAACATCATTTATATATTTAAAACACATAAATCAATTAGAGAACACATTTCTATCGTTCCATCGCATATCGGAGAAGCACATAGCGATTTTCGCTCACACGATCCATACTAAAAGGATCAATTAATTTGTCCAACTCAGCTTCCAGCCGACTGATATGATTGCTTAACGATTCAAACAAACGCATATAAATTCACTAGTTTCGTTTTATTTATTCGCGTTTGTGGCGTTAGCGACTTAAGTGGGTGCCTTTTTCGGTCGAAAACTGGTCCGTGCCACGCAACCGAAAGAACGACTTCCCATACGGGTTACACACAACGCACTTTTTTCTTATATATTTATATTATATTATTGTATAAGGGATGCAGATTCAAAATCAGCATTTCTGATTTTTGAAAATTTGATTTTTGAAAAAAAAGTGCATTTGAAGGATGTAATTTAAAAAATTAAAAAATACGTACTAAGAAATTTTTCTTTGAAAAAAGATTCTTAAAGTTTTATTAAGAAATTTAATATTTTTATAATATAACTCGCAATCAGAAATATCAAAATATTTTTGAATGAATATGCATATGAATATTGCATATTATGAAGGAACTGAAATGAATATTCGCATATTCAGAAAATAACCGGCATCATCTAACATTACAATATTAATGTGAATTTATTGAACGTTTGATCTCAAAAAACTCAATTGGTTAGTCGTACGGTAAAATAGTTTTGTGCAAAACGGCATTTTCACATAAAGTCTATCGATTGAGAGTTTTGAATGTGTGTTCCTCGTATATTTGTGGTATCGTACGAGACTCGGATGATCTTCAACCGACGGGCAATAAAATCCCGAGGTGTGACCACAAGTGTTTCATTAAAGTGGACTTTATTGGGACTAAACTGAGTCTAATCAGAAGGTGGCCGCTGTTGCGCTGGACAGGCCACTTAGCGGATCAGAGCCTCGGCTGGACGACACATAAACAGGATCACATTTTGATTAAATTTTTATCCAATTTATTGCGCAATTTTTATTTTATGATTGCATCGTTATCAGTCAATTGGCGATAATGTTATTTTTTATTTATTTATTCAATATCAAACCATCATATCCAACGTTTATTAAATATAATATTATTTCCCATATTAAAAAAAAACTTGAGCTTTTTCTTCGCCTTGATATTAAAAACCATTCAAACCATCAAGTAATTTGAAATCAATGATGCGTGCATCCATTTACAGAGAATATTTCTCGTTTCTTAACATCGATCAATTCAACAGTGGAAAAAAATATGCCAAATTTTTCAAGAACCATAAATACAAATCTCCATACATCTTCCGTTCGATTCCCACGGAAAATAATCGATAAAATGGGCACATAAACCGGGCTGAAAGATAAGCCGCGACGTCTCCCTTAAATTTGTGTCTCCGAGTACGAGATCGAAGCCTCCCATAAAAACCGCTCGTAAAAAATCGAAATGTGTCCATTGCCTATAGAGAGCGCGACCGCGAGCCACTATCGGATGCCATTCGCGTGTCCAGTGCCACCAAATAAAGTTGTTTAGGTTAATTATTTGTTTTCCACATCTCGGCCTTTATCTGACAGCGGAGTCGGACAAGCTCTTCTTTAAAGATTTTCATGTTATAATGCTGCGGTTAGAATAAGGTTTCGTTGCTCTAACGCGGTTACTCCTCGAATGGATGATTCGGAATGGGGTTCGTATAATATTACGATTACTTGTTTCGATTAAAATGTAACAGTTTTTTAGGATCATTTACTCAAATGGTATTTCGCAGGATGGGACGTTTTTGCTTCGCGTTGAATATTTGCAAGATTCCAATGGTAATTCCTTTCTCAGTTGAAGATCTGATTAAATTCATAGTGTTACAAATGAAAAAATATTCAATGTACGATCGATATTTTTTCAGCGATATGTATTTTTAGATCGAAAAAGCTCGATCCGATGACAAATTTGAGAGTTCATTCTGGGTCACCGATGATCTTATGTTAGTCAGGGGCGCCTATCGACTCGAAAGGACATTAAGGGCTCACGATTATCTGAATTGTTCGAGCGAGGGCGAGAGAAGTCCTCGGGTCCTCCTAATTACCGGCCACGGGACGTTTCGAGATTTATGGTCAGCATCAGCGGTCCCGGCTCACCGGCACGGCCCTGTTGCTTGTTTTGAGCAAGTTAAGATAACACCTCCGACACTGTATGCTGGCATCATCATGGACTACTCGTGAAGACTATAATCTGTTTACTATAAAAATAAGAGTATCATATTAATTTTCATTATAATTCTATGGTCGTCGTATAGTCGTTAAAATTGTCAAAAAAATAACTCACAATATAATATTTTTATTTATAATAATAATAATAAATTAATTGATGATTGAAAATGATATTCTCATACATTTTTTCGATACAATAAGAGTTTTTTTTTATATGGAACAAAAAATATATTTTTGTCTTTTTAGAAATTAAATCATCATATCCTTTTGCACAAATTGTTGAGCTGCTACACATAAATAATAAACTTCACCATATTGACTGAATTTTTTTACAGTGGGACTTTACAAGAATTTAATGAAATATAAAAACTATAAGCTTCACTGAATATAAAAGCTGAAAAGCTTCCAAAAATGAATTGGGCTTTGGCGTGCCACCACTGTTGGACAAGGACATTCGGATGCGATACCGTCCTACATATTGCCGGGACACCATCGGTCCATTCAACGCGTAAGTTAAGTACAAGTCCAACACTCGGACCAGTGAAAACAGAACTTTGTCAGAGATACGGCATTATCGATGCGTCTTTTATCGGTTCCCAACTTTTATGACCGAATCCGAAAACGGGACGCGCACCATTATAATTAATCCGCGAACGAGCTTTGAGAATTTATTAGGAAACACCTCTATAAAAACCGATAACAGATTAGACTACATTAGGAGCATTGTGTTACATAAAATACGTCCTAATTATATTTCAAGACAAATGAATATATTACACTAAAGAGAACAAATAAAAAAGTAAGCTTTCAATATCGCTTTTTTGAGACGTTCATATAAATTCGTTACTATATTATTCGCAAAATCTTTCGATAATCAAATGATCTCTTATTTTTTAGTATTCACACGTCGTCAATCGTTTTTTACAAAGGTCGACGTTGTTCGTAAGCCCGGTCCGGGAGCGTGGGACGCGCGGGAAACCGAGGGTGCGAGTTTCGTCGAAAACTGCACCTCCTAGCTCAAAATTTATTGTTATTGTCGTCGAACGAAGAGGACAACTTTATCTCGAAGCCTCCTCGTCGGCAAGAAGAGGACCCAACCATGCCATAATCGCATGAGAGAGAAAGGATCGAGCGAGCGGCGACCGCAACTAGCAATTTGTTAATGATATCCGCCTACCTTTTTACGGCCGATAGGCGTGTGTTTTAAGTGTTTCGAGCTCTTGTCCTTCACGATTTATATTGTGAGATTATGCGGTGTGAGCATACGAAACCGTAAGAGGCGTAATCGTCGCATTTCGAATGGTAGGACGGGTGAAAAAAATCAATTTCATATTGTAATATCGAGGGCGCGAAGAAGTTGTTTTAGTTCGTATATAGCTCGAGGACGAGATTGTTTCTCGTCATCATCATCGGAACGCAATATTCCACATAAGGACAAATTCATTGCTACCGACAAAAAAATTACGGAGCGCGTCATCGATTAGAGTAGCGTTTCTCAATTCGACGCGATCGGAATTTTCGATAACGCTTTCGCTCAATAAGGACATAGTCGCTGTATATATTTATAAATTTATATGTGAAAAAACGCAAAACGATACATATTTTATGCGCTTTCATTGTTTTCATGAAAAATTCAATGATATGCTTAATGCGTTACATGACTCTCCGAATGTGACTTGGAAAATAAGCGCACAATTAATCAACACATGAATAATTGTGGCGCGTCACAAAAATGGCCGTTGACAAAATTCTTTATAACGTATAGTTTTTTTCTAAATATGATGTGTCATCGTACGAAATATATACCAAATATCAAGATATTATTTTTTTCGAATATAGGTTGTTCTAGTTATTTTATTTATTTTGTTTCTAAACATTTTTTCAAATTCAACATCTTAAAATATAATCGGTAAACTACAAGTAACTTAATTCTATTTCATTCAAAAGCAATTTTACCTTCATACTGATGAAAATCTCAAAAAAATTTTCCTACTAGATTTTCACACGCGCATACAAATAACGGTAATCCAAGCTCGTGACCGAACTGCTGCGTACCAAAGACCGACAACCAACAACTCACAAAGGGACAACTCTAGCAACGCAACACTTACAATACAAATAATTTACCCCGCCCTGGGCACTCTGCATACAACCATCTTGCACTAAAACGATCCCTGCGAGGAATGCGACCCGCAGATGTTTCCTCCACGATGGCTTTGGCGAAAAACACGAAGAAAATCCAGCCGTTTTCGATGATCGATGACCGCACGTGCGGAAGTGATACGGCGGTAAAAAAGGCCGAAGAAATAAATTGAAATATATGCAAATGTCGGTTCGCCGCTTTCCTGTCGCATTGTTGTGTGTTAAACGACGATTTCGATGAATATACGGCCGTGATACGAATCGTCGATCCCGTTTTTTTTCATGTCCGAAAGATGGAATGTATGCGTTTCTTGTAAGGGTTCGTTGATTGCATTTTTAACCAACATTAAATTAATATAGTAATATTTTCAGAATAATTTTATTTTGAAATGTCTTTCTTTTACTAAAATATCTATATGCTTTCACTGACCAATATATCATTATTTAGTGATTAATTAATTAATGAAAAATCGATCGACATAAATTTGGACAAATAACAATCGGAAACTTTTGCATCGTCGCGAAAAGGCATTCCATTTTTATTATGTCATTAAATTCGCGAAACGTATCAATTGAATATACACCTCGAAATTTATTACCTGCTTTTCCCACCATCCGTAAATTCAATTTCACAATACACAACAAAAAGAGCATTCATATTATATTTCCGATGGATTTGCAAACAATGATCGTATTCCGAATTTACGTACACGCGCGTATGACGTCTCAACGTGTCGACAAAACACTAAAAATGGGCCTTCGGTATGTCCGTCTGTTGTCTGTCTTTCTGTTTATTCACCTGTTTTCACATCGAATCGGAAAACAAAATGTGCGAAAATATTTTTTCCGGTATCGAAAAGTGGCGTACACGAGTCCATAGAAGCGTATGCTGAATCTTTTGTCATGTTAAGACTTTGCGCAATTTTTACGGTCAATTTGTCGGATGCGGCTTTGAAAATTTTCATGTAAACGCCAAATAACTTTTTCATCTAAAAATATTAATGATTTTCAATTTGAAGTAGTATATAACATGTTTTTGATGTGAAATAAAAATAATAATTTACTTAATTCATGTTATTTATAATTTAAATTAATTATACGTGTACATAAAATCACGCGACATTCAACTGTCCTCGGAGATTACGCATCGCTTCCATATCAGTTAAAATCTATTTACGAACGAAATCAATCACAATAACGTAATTGCTATTACAAAAACATAATTACGGACAATTTGCTCTGCTCAACGTGTTTTTTGTTTTGAGTTTCATCACGTATCCATTGTCAAATAATTGATCGTGTCGCTGCTTCCTGCGTTCCGCAAACTCATCACCGAAAGACCGTCTCGCAACATAATAAGGAAGGATGTTAAACATCAGATTTTTTTCACTTTCAAAATACATATTGATCGAATAATACATAAATGATCGTTTCCTTTATTTTTTGTTGTTTTTGGCAATATTCACTAAGTGGAAATATCCGCCGTAATTATTTCGTACACAAGTTTCATATACTAAATCGTCATTATGTGTCGACTGTAAGGAAGTGATTAAAACGGTTTAATTTATTAATATTTTTTAAATACCAACTTTCTATTCTATCTTTTTATTGCTTTTAACGTATAAAATATGGTTAATTATTTAAATTTTCTTTGAAGAAGTAAAAATTGTCATTATGTATATATTTTATCGCTTTTTTAATCGATTCATAATCAAAACATAAAAAATTTTGTAACACTAATTCCAAACAGTTTCATATAACTGATCATAATTTAAAAACCTTATAATCATTTATACAATTAATTTTATAATCAAAAAAAAATCAAACACCTTAACAAACAAAAAACCTCGCATCAATTACACGTACATTATTTAAACACATCAAACAATTAAAACAACACGATAAACACCCATAAAAATTAATTCATAATTAATTTAAACCAAATAGGGGGTATTTTTTACGGTCAAAACACAAGCAGGTGGGCGAGAAATCATCGCCCGTCATCGCCACCAAAAAAGTGTGAACCCGGCCGGCAATCATTACCCGGCAATTAACCGATCCTCGTCGCAAATAATCAAAAGTGACCAAAAGGATCCAATGCCAGGTATTTAGTATTCAGGTCCTCGCCTCAGCCTCGTATTGACACGAGGATATCGACCATTACGACAACCTGCTGGTGCAAAAAAACCGACCGCGACTGCATATTATTCGCGATGCCGAAATATGCGATCCTCGAAGAAACGCAACATCGAAAGTTCATTTTCGGATCGTTTTTGACTCTAATTTCCGTCGGTCAGTGATTCGATTTTGTAGTAATTGCTTGAGAGTATTTTTCTTGGATTCTTTGGTTGAAATATTTATTTTTTTATATCATTTTATTTTATTTTTAAGGCTTGATTATTAAAAAAAAAAATATTGATTTTTTAACTTTGTAAAACATAACATGTTACAGTATTGAAGTTATGCGAGATCTAGCTCATTTAGTAAATATACGTCATCATATGTTGACCTGATAACAAAATTCAACTCATCAAAATCCATCTTTATTTTACTAAATAAAAAAACCCAAACTTCCAATGTTACTGAAAAAGCTTTGTCTTATAATAGATTTTGAATGTATTGTAAATTTTATAATAAATCTGCAGTTAGTTTTAAAATGTACTTTCATTGCAGTCACTTACTATGAGACTTTAAACGATACGATTTATTGATGTTTTCTAAACGGAGCCGTTATGCTTTCTAATGAAAATAATTTTATTACAATCGAACCGTTTGTCGATTGAAATATGAGCTTCTGTATTGGCCGCATTCGCACGCTCGTAGTTTCTCAATACAACTCTATAGCGATAAATGGCAATATCAATAAATAAAAATTGATTGCTTCGTAATCTCTGTTCGATTTTATGTGGTATTTGGAAATTGGTGGCAAATAAAAGAATGCATATGTTTTTTATTTAACACTTTTTTATTCTGAACTAATACAGTTAACATTTCGTGGACGTGTTTCATTATGTACATTGCAGAAATAAACATTTTTCAATAAATTACTAATACGAATAACAGAAAAAATAAACTTGTAGTCATTTGATAGAAAAAGCTTAATTTGTAATAAATCTTCTTTATTTTCGTTTCATTATACAGCATCGTCTTATCATGACGGGAATAATTAAATGCACAACATTACACGTATAATTTTCTTACATTATTTTAACAAGGCTGAGTGCAAATACACAAAAAAAGTTTTATATAATTATATTTACAGAATTTTTTATTAAATGTAAATTTTTCGTTGCTTTTTAATACAGTTTTGAAACAATAAAAATGCTTTCAAAGCTACGTCAATTGCAATATTTTTACTATCAAATTAGTTGAAAATACAAAATATATATTATAAATGCAGGAAAATATCAAAATTTACTTATATTTTCAAGAGGAAATTGAAACAAATAAAATTAATATCAATATAATACTGAAAAATATTGTTAAAATTGAACTATTTTCAGTTCAGTGCTTTGTATGATAAAACTTAATCAAAAAATTAAGTTTAAAATTATCTTTGTAAAATTTATACTTTTGTGACAATATCAAAAGTTTGTTCTTTTATAATAGAAAAGTTGACGAATTGCTATTCCAAAATTGTAAAAATCAAGTTATTGTAAAACACCTATTATTCTATTAAATATTTATACAATATTTCGATTCCCTTACATCAAACTTACTTACATAAATTATATTCACAAATCCGAAAACTTAAGTAAAAAATCGTTGTATATTTTAAAATCACCTGCGAGGCCATAGCTTTAGACCGAATATTGATGCACACATTTTTTCAATGTTGAGTCTTTTTCTTACGTCTCTCGAGTGTCGAAATATTCCTCATTGACTCCAAAGACGTAAAGTATAAATAGTTTCATAGAAACGTTCAATTACTATTTCTTTCAAATATCATTTTAATTGAGTGATCCATTATATAGGAAAGTGCACAATCAGTATGCTTCGAAATTTCTCTCATAAACATTGTTTCGACTTTATTAATTCACTATTAAGCGTATTTTTTTCATATGTTCCGATCTATTGATTCGATTGAGAAATAAGACATCGCTATTTTAACAACCTGATATTCAGACATTGCAATACTCCGCTCCGACAGCTTGCGACATTAGCGTGAATCTGTTCATTGTTTCACCGAAAAATTTGCGTCGATTACAATTAAATTTATTCGTATTCCATCACAGACAACGCCTCGAATTGCGCACAGTAAACAAAAACAACTTCGTCCGAATCAACGATCGTGTTTGGTGAGCTGAAGCGGTTGACAGTGCAACTGCGCGGACCCATCAGCCGAATTCGGGTCATGCGACCCTACTGGACTGACGGACCTGGACCTGAACCTGGACCTATCACTGATGGGTCTATCGTCGACGTCGGACTCGTCATTAACATTGATTTCTTCATCGCTATCAGAATGCGAGTGTTGCGACCCGTAATCGTGCCGAGCGCTCTGCCTGAACAGGGCATGGGGGATGAGGGCCTTGAACGCGCTATTCTCCCCGCCCATCTGCAGCAGGGAGGGTTGTTGCTGGTTGAGTTGTTGACAACCAGGGCCGGAATGCGGGGGCGCGGCGGCCGGGGACGCGGCCCGGCCGCCGTGGGCCCCCGGCGAGCCCCTCTTCAGGAGGCTCATGCGCTGGTGTCGCCGCCATTTGGCGCGTCTGTTGGAAAACCAAACCTGTCAGTCAATATGCGAATTAGTTCAGTTGTCAATTGCCATCCTAACACATATGGTCTGTGGGTTCATGATAAAAGGAGCTTTGTTCGGTTTCGGGGAGATGAAATGTTTTTTTTTTTTTTTTAAGAAAATTTTGAGAATCGCTGGTCAAAACTTTTGAGAATCGCTGATCAAAACTTTTGAGAATCGCTGATCAAAACTTTTGAGAATCGCTGATCAAAACTTTTAAGAATCGCTGATCAAAACTTTTGAGAATCGCTGATCAAAACTTTTGAGAATCGCTGATCCAAACTTTTGAGAATCGCTGATCGAAACTTTTGATTGTTTTGGATGTTGAGTACGGGTGTCGATTGTGTTATTTTTTTTATTTGTAATTTAAAAATGAAATTTATGTTGAGGATCGTCGATATTGATACTTTGACGTTCTCGGTAATGAAGATTCTTAGTATGAATTCTCGGTGCCCGTATTTACAATTAGTGTCGATGCTTGGTAATGAAATATTTTTTAATATTCGGATGAATAAAATTTTTGTTTTTAATTTTATTTGAAATTAAAATATATAGGAAGTATATAGTATAATTTTGGTCATAGATCAAATTTTAAAAATTACGATACAAATATGTATTATAATTATAGAAGCAATGTTTCGCTTATCGGTTTTTAAAAATGTAATCAGACAAGTTGATCTCGCCAATTCGTACTTTCATTTACGTATATACATCTCAATGTCATTCGATTGCAAAATAAATTCCAATATATTTTTGACATTCGATATTGAATCAATTAAAATAAAAACAATTCATTTCATCTGAAATGTCGTTCAGGTCCTTTTAAAATCAAACCACAGACATTCAAAGTACACACTAGCATTGTTATTGAACATTTATTATTGATAAAAAAAAAATATCTGCTTAACTTCATGTTGTATTACGAAAGTGTGCACCTGATCTAATATTATCAAGTCTTTTTTATTGATTTTTTTCTTAAAATTTTTAATCGATTTAATACCAGATATGAATTAAAAATTGTACATAGTTCACAGCTGATTTGTTTTAAGTAAATTGTTAATTCTGATTAAAAATTTAAAGATTTTTAAAAATTGTGATTATATCAATGAAATTTATATTCATGAAAAAGAAACAAAATTGATGTGAATTTACCTGAACTCTCGCTTCCGACAAGGAGGTCTTCGACGCTAATCGTTCTCTCGTCGACACGCAAGGGTAATGTGACTTTTCAAATTCTTTTTCTAATTCTTCTAATTGATCAGGACTGAAAGTTGTTCTATTTCTTCTAAATTTAGGTTGCTCTCCATCTAAAGACCCAGTATCGTCACCATCAACATCTAAAAAATCCATTTCAAATTTATTCAATCCTGAATATACGAAAATGTACTTTTTCCAAATCGATATTTACCGATAAGCCCAGACGAAGGTGAAGAAAGAAAACTAGACGCATCTCGATGTAAATGATGTGCATTCGGAGGACTCGGAGGAGCCCTCGGCAATTGCAGAGCAGGTCCCCAACTTGGTGCAGCCCAAGGGAAAGCAGCATATGGTGGAGGAGGTGCATACAATCCATATCCAGCTGCTCTTGCAAATTCCGCGGCAGCCCTTTCAGCAGCTCGATTCCTCAAAATTCGGTTGATTGACGAAACGCTGGGCGCCGTGGCATTCGTACAAACGCCTGAAAATAAATAAGAAATGTAGAAAACGTATAAAGAACCATTTCATGATCATTGAGAGCATACATTATAATTAATAAAGCATATGAATCTATAATTATTGAGAGCGATCCCTAGAATCGACCACACGAAAGCACCTCGAGATCGCATCTGACGAGCACATCCCTTTTTCACTAGATTAGGAGTCAACACGTCAATCAGGGGTGTGAAAGCTCACATAAAACCACTCAAGCTGGCCCTTCCTGGAAAACCTTCGTCTGTGCACTGAAGAGAATGCACTTCTAAAATGCGTCGAAGTTCGTATGCGCATTGAAAATCGATGATTTCAAAGGCCAGCCAGGATTTAATTATCGTGGCGAGCTTCGATTCCTGGAAACTGAACCGTTTCAATTCTTCATCCGACAGAAGGATCTTCTGAGTGAATTGACTGTTCTAAAAGCCTCGAATCGAATAATGCTCGTAAATATCGTATGGTTAAATGAAATAATCGAATCCGTCACGTTTTATTTTTATAGTTTCGTCCGTGGCTTTTGAATAATTGATTGGATCGCTCAATAGAGTAACGGTATTAATTATGAATTCGAATTCAGTGTTCGGTGAATGATAAATGCGCATATTAATACATTATTTAAAGCAAACAGCTCGCAGGCAACGAATCTCGATTATTTTAACGGGAGCAACTTTTAAAAATTATTTTACGGCATCGTTCCATCTATCTTTTCCGACATGAAGCCTCCAGCTAAGAAACGCTGAAGTTCGTTTGAAACTCAAACTCAAAACCAATCAAAGCATATAAATTTATACGATATTTATTCCAGCAGTTATTGCTCAATTCAGTATAAACATCAATTTTTCAAAACGTCATTCAAACACTTTTTATCGACTTTTCGCACGAGCAATCAGCAAAAAGTATTTGATTACATGTAAGACCCACATGAGAGCGAATCTTAGTCGTCTGATTCGAGATTAAAAATCAATTATACCGTCCGTTTATCCGTATAATAATAATGCACTAAACGTTTAATTCCGTTCCGGACGATTTGCAAGCTAACGTCGCCTAATGGATTTTTTTTCTTCGTTTAATAAACCGACGCGGTTTCGCCACTATCACAATGACCGACCGTTGGGAAACAAATTGGAAATCATCCGACTCGTTAACAGTCGTTCGAATTAATTATTATCGTTGACTATCACGATATAATGATATTAACTATTAACCGTTCGTTACCTGCCGGTTGGCAAACCCTGATTACCTGCTATGGCCAGTACAATGGTATCGATCGTTCGTGCTTTGTGACATCCGTCTTTGGCGCCTTTTAGAAGTTCGATTGCCTTTTTTTCGATTCGAGTCAGAATTAATTGAATTAGTCTATCTTTGTGATCGATTTTCCTACAAATTTAATTATTTTTTTACTGAATCAAGGGTCCGTTTTGAATGTGATGTGCATAATCAAGATTGTTTATAATACAATTTTTTTACAAATAAAAAATCAATGTATGTATACAATATCAAATCCGATTTCGTTTTTAAACGAAAAAAATAGGCTTATCTTCGATTTAATTTGCTTTTTGTGTCATATATAGATCATACATTAGGCATACGCTTTTATCTCGAATCAATTCACGCTAGATTAAATCTGCTTATCTCTCAGCTTAATCCCAATTATCTAAGGCCTAAATGCGTAGGCATTTTAGTCCGATAAACGAAAGGAATCAGTGAAATCGTGAAAGTATATCACAACGCTATATAAAAAAAATCAAAACAAAAAATAGAGAGAGGCCCGCCGGATTGGTGAAGCAGAGGCAAAAACAAAGGGCAAGCCCGGCCGCAATCCGGCTGACAAATCTGAATAGAGTTTTCACCCGAAACACAATGGAGTCGGCGAGAAAATTGCGTAAAAATACGGAAATGACGAGCTCGTTTGTTGAATGATGGACGCCGGGCGTCGATACGGTCACTGACAGCCCGATTGACGCGATGGTTACACAACTGATCTACGGCTTCTCAATCTGCCACGAAATCTATCAGATATATGCAAATTATAATCGACATACTAATTTGAAATATATATTTTGAAATCATACTTATAGAAATGAAATAAAAAGAAAAAAACTCTTCATTTCACCTATCACATTTTATTTTTTTCAATTTCAACAAAAAAAATTCAATACTATACACTGATCAATCTAAAAACTTACTGAATATCTTCAAAATCGTATCAGTTATAAAAAAATTAAATAAAAAATCTATAGCAACATCGTTATCGCTATTATATCAAGTCGTCTATTACATTGATCTTTATTCATATAAATTCCTAATAAAAATCGTATTATCAAACGACATCGTAAACGCAATTTCCAATCTGACACTTATGCAAATTAATTCGTCAAAGTTTGAGATCCATCACCGTTTGACGAATTCGCTGTTGTACGCGCCCCAATGAAAGACTTCTGTTGTGTGCGATCCTTCTCGCCATTGTTGTTCGCACGATATCTTCGGTGCTCATTTTATTTTTTAATACGCTATTTCTTTTTTTTATTCGAGAGCCTTCGTAAATCTTTTGTCTTGAGCGTTTCGTGCCTAGTCACGGCCGCGCAATTTGTCCGAAAGGCATATAATTTCGACGACCGCAACGAACGAAAGTCGGCGATGTTAATTTCTGGACTCTTTTTCGTCTCCGCTTCTTTATTCGAGTGTAACGCCGGTCTAACAATTTGACAGGATCAAAACGGCGGCGGATGAACCGAAACACGCGACCGGTTAAATCGAAGACAACCGTTTAATTTAACGAAAAATTTTTTTCGAACGAGAGTGACGCTTCCATCGCTTTTTCATAGAAGTGCGTATAAAATATTGATTGATGCATAAAAATAATATTGACAATCGATTCGACTGTCTTTTCAATCGCCGCTTTTTAAATATGCATCAAGTTTTTTTATGTTGATTGATTCTTATCATAAAATGATACAGCTGATTTTTTCGCTTAATACGTAAGTGAAATTTTCAAGAGTATTACGAGCGTGCAAATTATTACACCTTGCAGACCTATTAAGTGCAAATTTGCGTGATGTTTTTCCGCCTGTTTGTATGCAATTATCTCAACGCTTCATGTATATGAGCGTAAGTATTGCGTATCATTTAAATTCAATAAATTATTTTATAAATATTTTCAAAATGCTCGTTGAAGGGAAACCGATTGATTTTCACAAACATTTCTATACAATAGATATTTGAAATCAAATTCTTTTGGGTACAAATATGTTTAGCCATAAAAAATAGACAATACGCAACTGACAGGTGGTGATGACTTGTGATTGATCGCATTTTACGGTTCACGTGTGCAATAAAATGGACGATATAAACGATTCTTTATTGTGCGGGTGAAAACATCTAATTCGAGATCTCCGAAATATCGCATAAAATATTTCCAAACACAAAAGGATCAACCCTAAAAAAAGGCACCTTTTCGTAACGCATTGTTATCTCGTCGAGATTTCATTCGGACCGAATCGAAATACAACAATAACATCAACAACTCATTACACATCGGTCCATTATTAATTTTTACACTGTCAGTGTTTGTACAAGCGGGTCTCGTTAATTTTGGGTGCACCCTTCGAGCCTTCCGATGGGTCGAAACCAATCGAATCGCCCGCTGTGAGAAATTGATACGGCCACGATGATGATGGTCAAACGCAATCGCGGTGGTTAAAAGTGGTCATGATGATGACGATGACCGTTCCATCGTCGCCTCGGACCGCTCAGGTTATTCGGATTGATTGGCACGCTAATGAGAATGTCCTGGGGTAGAAGCGTTCCTTCCTCTTTATTATGGATCCTATGAAAAAACGGGCATTGGATTTTTTGCCGTCGCATATCTCCGAGTCGACGTCGTGTTAACACCACTTCTTAATATTATTATCTCGACGAAATATCTTGTTACCACTCGTAATGTTATATCGCGTATTTATGAAGCGAGCTACCTGTCGTCGGAGTCTATTGTGCGAGTTCTTTATGATTTTTTCGATATTTTTCGTGGGATGAATTATGTTTGGAGTATCGACACGTGTCGACTAACCGTTTCGATGATACATAATACGTTGTACTTTTTTATATAAAAAACAGTTGCACAATAGAAAGGTAAATAATCCTTTTACTGCGCCGAACCGTATGGGACGCATTAATTATCTTTTGAATAGAACCGAATAAAAAAGTTGAAATCAGTGAGTGTTTTCAATGTATATATGTTTTGATTAAATTTTTCGATTCTTATCATGTTTTTTTTTTAATAAATATAAGGACTTTCATTTCACAATCTAAATTCAATTATGAAATTAATATCTCATCATTTTTAAGTTTACATTTACATAAAAACACGTACAATTAAATCATGAACGATTAACTTTTACATCCCTATCGACATCATCAACCAGAAATTTAAAAAGCAACACATTTCCGAAACACCTTGTACATTATGGGCGAAAGGCGGCGACGAACAACGTTCGAAAGGTGCTACACTATGGTAATGACGATAGACCAAAATGGCGTCACTAATTGCGGCGGATGTGGTTCGCATCGGCTCCTTTGAAACCATCATCATCGTCGTTGTCGACAACAACAACACCAGAACAACGGCAACCACTACCACTGGCGTGTCCGCGTTCTCCAATCGCGCATCGTTCACAACGGCAAAGCCACACCCGCATACGAAATTAACACGTTTCTCACCATGATAATTTCAATAATTTGAATTGAATATTATGGCAGCTAATACGCTCATAATATATGTATATAAAAAGTTGTTTGAGATGTGAAGATTCGAAAATATAAAGAATTAGATATATAGAATACTTGGAGCTAGCATAACACGGTTATATGGTTCCACAAGAATTTTTGTAATACAAATCTGTGTTGTAACACATATACGAGGTTTGAAGTTCATATATAAAATTTTGGTTTTCTTTCCAAAAAATTATCGAAGATTGTTAATACCCTTTTTTTAGTAAATAATACAGAAAATATACATTTACGTATTTAGATAAAATGCATTATAGGTACTTAATTTAAATGTTTGAATATGTTTCACGCGTAATTTATACGGCATAAGTCCTCAAATTAGTTTTTACATATAATGGTGAGGTTATATTTGACTGTTTTTTTTATTTAGATAGTCTAAATTTGCATACGTTAACTATTCGGATGACAAAAAATGCTGCTGGATAACATTTAAGCTCGTCAAGATATGGTTGAAAAATGATAGTATGTAGTTTGGAAGTATAACTTCCAAACTACATGTAAAATTCGTTGAAAAAATAATAATTTGCGTACTAATAATACATAAATCACTCATGAAATTCGTTAAGAATCAAAATTTGAACACTCACAATCATTTTTATTCATGTTAAATGCAAAATGCAAATTTGTCAATAAATATTTTATGTATCTAATTAAAGCGCAACATAATAGTTTTTTTAAGCCGTTGTAATATACAACGTTTTGTATAGAAATAGGTTACAATTCATAAACCATGCTATATCAAAATCATGTTATATAAAAAAGTGTTATACGGGGCCCGAGTGCATCAATATTATATTTTCGATTGATTTTGAATCAATTTGATACAATATTATTATGAAAATGATTTAATTCAATGTTTCGAATATACTTAGGTGGCATATGATAATGAATATGATAAAAAAATTAATACATAACCTAAAAAAAATTGAAACAAATTTGCATCACAAAAGCGCATCAATATTACAACCTCAACATCAATCATATACCCTTAAAAGCCTCAAAATACACACTCGAGAAGCGGAAAAGTGCCAAAAACACCAAAATCACCCAAAACAAAAAAAAAGTCAACACAAACGCATCTCTCGCACATAATAACACCCCGAGGCGCGGATGAGCGCCGTGCGAGAAAACGGGTGGTTGAAACCCGCCTTTTTTCCGCATAACGAATCGAACCGTTCCGTATTGTCGATTTGGCATGCGACAGGTGTAACGTAATAAAATTATCCGTAATAATGAACGTTAAATCGTAACGTTTACCGGGCCGTCGCCGCGGGAGACGCGTCTTTTGCGGGCCGCGCGAGCCGCCGCGGGCGCCCTTTTAAAAACGCATAAATCATCGGGATGTGTGTATGAGATCTGGTTGATCGAAAATGACGAATTTCGATGTCTGTGTTGGGTGGGAGATGGGTTCGGGCGAGTGGTGGCCGGATTAGGGTGGGTTAATTGGTGGGTTTTGGCGTTGAGTTGTGTTGGCGTCGATGACTTTTTTTGTGTTCGTGAATGAAAATGAGGGGATTATTAAAAAATTATTTGTCTTTATTTTTTTTTTCTAAATTTATGACATATTTAGATGAGTAGTTGTTGTTGTTATTGAGGTTATTTAAGATTTTATATTAAATTTGATTAAGCATTTCTTAAATTAATTTTTTTTTTTGGTGTGATATGAATATGTGTGAGGTTTGCAAAAATATCGAATCACAGTAAATAATCGATTCGGATGCATTTTTTTGATAAGCAAATAATTGTTACAAAACAGTTTATTAATTTTAAGATAAAAAAGGAAAAAGTTTTAAAAAATGGTCTGAGAATATCGATTAGCACTAGGATTTATTTGGGTATGTGAAATTCAAATTTAAATAAAATAAATTTCAATGCTACGAATAATTTTCAAATAAATTTTTTTAATATAATATATAATTAAGAAAGCTCAATCTAACAAAAACCGATTTAATTAATCAGGAAACTAACGCATCAACATAAAAAACACATTAAAACCACAATCACAACATCACAGAAAAATCACACTAAAACCACCGAACAACCTTTTTAATTTGTAAACAAAACCAGCTCTTAATCAGCGGCCATTTAAATGCAAAACAAACCCAAATCAGTCCCGACAATAGATTACATCTTTACATAACGCCAATTTTGCAAATCCTAGGCGCTTGGCGAGCTTTCACCGTTTGATTAACACCACCCGATATTTAATTATAAACAATTTTTTTCGAAATTTCAAAAGAACACCGTCCGACACGGAAACGTCCGATCGAGACGAGACACGGCTCACGGGCTCCAATTACGCCGCGCTTTTTTCAAGTGTTATATTTTTTATAATAAAAATACAATGCGGTGTGTATAAAATATTATATATATATTCGTGGAGCGTATCTTTATCACGATCGCGAGTTCAATAATTACGGGAGCGACAGTTTACGTGCGCGCGCGTTCTCGACCAATTTTCCGTACGCACGCTCACTCGTTACCATTAACTTCACTTATTATTGAGTGCGATGGACAAACACGACACAAAATGGACGCTGGTCGAATGAATTCGCGGTAAAGTGTGGTGTTTCGGAGTCGCCGGAGTGATAATTCGAAAAGTTACGGTGGAGTTTTCAACACTCACGTGAAAGGTCGGCGCTGGAAATTTACTAGAGTTGTGAATGTTTCATGAAAGTTTTTCCTGTTGTTTGCTAATTTTTACGATGTTTTCAAATATTTTATATATTTTAAAGTTGTTATATACTCTCAGGTCAAAAAAATAATATGGTCTCAAATAATATACGAATACGTTCACTGTTTATATACGAGTATTTTGGAATTCTGTTCTCTACTAATATACAAAAAACACAAATACACAGTAGAACCTTTATTATCTCGACTTCGATTATCTGGATTGATCGAAAGGATAATTTATTTTCTTTAATCCGAAGCACCTTAATCCTCATTTAGTCCGAATAATCGAGGTTCTACTGTACTCATTATTCTAATAAAATTAAAAAATAATATTTTCAAAAAATTTAATATTTATTTTTCAAACAAAAAAAGAATATAGAAACTTTTTCGAAGGAGATATTTACTATTAATTTTAATTAACGAAATTTATCAAAAATTTTCATTGAATTTTATATTAACAAATAAATACTATACTTTGTATTCAACAATTGAAAAAAAAAATACTTGAAAATGATTCTATAAAAATTAGAAATATCTTTTAATTATTATAAGAATATCAATTAAATACAAAATTAAAAATCTAATCTAATTCCAATTTGAAAAAAACCGTACGATCTTCCTTCCAATGCACAAACCGAAAACACTACACGGCGCACGAAAGGTTAACGGGAAATACGTGCAACAATTTTTCTAAAAAAAAAAATGGATCGCATCTCGCTTGCCAGACACGTCTCCGTTTTGAGGCTTTATCTAGCCGCTTGATTTATGCGCGAAAACCTCGGGCGCTTTAAAAACGCGGGAAAACCGTGTTAATAATAACAACCGTGCCAATAAATAATAAACCGCAAACTCGGCGGCAATCGAGAGACGTTAACCCATCACTTGCGGCACACGGGTCGGATAATTAATTTATTACCGTCTGTTTGGTTGCGGCGGTTGGTTTTATTGGAGCGTTTCGTCCGTTTGGTAAGAAAAATCGCTTGTTAGTTAAAGTCTTAATTTTTCGCGGTTTATTGACGGTTTTTGAATTTATGTTATGTTTTTAATTGAATTTTTTAAATTTATTTTTATATTATATAACATAGTTTTGCAGTTGATGGATTTTAGAAAAAAAAATTAAAAAATATTTCAACTCAACTAATTTTTCAAAATTAATTTCAATTTATATTTAAATAAATTATATCTGGGTGGTATTCTATACGATTTAAATAAATTATTGGGCGTAATAACGCATAGTCATACACAACACTACCCAATGAATATAATATAATATAATAAAACACGATAACAGACCATTTGCACTAGCGACATACAACCATCAAGATAATATCAATCAACTGCACCATCATTCATTATACTATACCAATATATGAATATAATATAATACTTCATTTAACGATTTGATTTTATCGAACGTACCAGTTTCTACAAATTGCTGAAGTTAAGCAATTCACAGCATGATCAATCTATAAACGAGATTGCGAAAGGTGATTTCAATATGTGGCTCTTTGAGAATTAACTTTTCTGTGTTGAAGTATGACTGAAGGATTTTTTATATATAATATACAAATTAATAATAGCGATATATATTATGTTTAAAATTATCTTCCGATTAGTAGGGACTCACAACAGGAATAAAAATTACTCAAATTTCATATGAATATCGGAAAAATATTATCATGAAACGAAGATCATATAAACTATCCGTAACGATGTCTAATCAAATATTGCACAATACTCTGACAACAACAAACACTAAAAAATCCATTAAAAAGCGGCAAAAACACCCACCATCTAAGCCCAACGGCAAAAAACAACGTCTCGCCCCACAACCCGGTTTGATTATTTTAATTTCCCGAGCGTTCGTTTACCGTCTCATTATGACGGTGGCGAACACAAAAGTGCGCTTCGTGATGCAATTAGCGAGAGAGCCCCGAGAAACGCTCACGCACTCAATATGCGGGCACGAAGGTATTATGTTGTGTGTGGAGACGCATGCGATCCAGGACACACGTCATATCCACGAATATCACAAGAGACGATGCAATTATTGTTGGTCGTTGTGATAATCGATCGTGATTTAGGATTTGTGGCGGTTTTTTTGTCGGGAGGTCAACTCGATGTGATCTGTTTGATTGTTATTGTTGTATATGATTTTTAATGTAGGATAAAGTATTTTTGATTCAATTGAAATTTTATGCACATGTCTTTAAATGGTAAAGGATGTGTAATTTAAAAAAAATTAAATGATCTCAATTCGATAATAATATGAAATTAGAAAATTTCGATGAAAAACTGTTGAATTGTTGTAAACAATAAAAAATATTGGATTTAAAATTTTTTTCGTACGTTCAAAAATAATCTTGTTAAATTATTACGACACGCGTGGGTGTTAAATGACCTACTTAACCGCAAAATCTTCTTATGTTATAATGTTCACTGGATATTTTCGATATCTGCAATCGATATTATTCACGTTTAAATATAATAAATGTTTTCTCACCTTCGGATATGAGTCTTTCTCGGATTTCCCATGCGAATATTGTAGGATTTTCGCGTTTGTATTGTTCTATTTTTGAGACTACTGCAGGTGTTGCGACTTTTGGTTTACTGCCACCGATGAGACCCGGAGGTCTTAGAGTTCCTGGAAAATAAAAATAAAATACATTAAACCGTTTTTTCGTTAAAAATTTGAAGTGCTCAAGTTCAAACAGTTACAATTTGTCGAATGGATTCGACACTCTATACCAAATCAGATTCACTGAACGTCGAAAAAAATTTGAACGATTTGATTGGCGATCGATGAGTGTACTCGAAATGAGTAAAAACCAATCTCGAATCGACTTGTACGGATACTTTTTTCTATCTTTAGTAACACTTCTCAAAAAAATCGATTCTTTCGAAAGACAATGGGCGGAATGCCGCGAATATAATTTGCTCGCTTGTGGGCAGCAGACGCCATCACAAAAATAAATGGATACGGTCATCTCTGAGCACTCATTGTGATCCGGCAACGCTCAATGATCACGGTGCTGATCGATCAATTCATGTTTTTGATCCATCGAGTGACAATCGACGTCAAATCTGTCAAAGGAACAAAACCTGAGCGTGCCTACTTATAGTATAAAGTCGCCTACGTGTGAAGCATAAACTAATGAATGCCAAATGTTAAATGATTCGAATCAAAAGCTTCTTTTAGTATTTCAAAATATTTCAGGATGAGTTATATGATACAATTTAATTAAAAGGAACAAATCAATATATATCTAAACAAGTTTTTCGTTTATAGATCGAGTCAACCCCATAAAACACACGCTCACCTTATATTATATATTGTGTTTCCAAATTTTGAAAGGCTTCTTAATTCGATCAAACCGATGATGAGTCACCCCCGCTGAAAACGAATTAACTTCCACCGTATTTTCCTAAGCTCTCACCGATTTTAAAGCGCGTACCCGCATTTTTTTTAGTTTATTAGGCATAATTCGTAGGTGGGATATTTTTTTGTGCGCACGCTGAGATTTACTCGAATCCCCGCCGATATAATTACGGTGCCCGAGCTTGTATTAATATTCATTAAGAAAATAAACAAAACGCAATAAATAACGTTTTAAGCCAGGATACGCCCCATCGTACAGAAGCGTTTGCAGGAGCGTCAACATCGCGGCTCTCGCTTGGACGCCCCTGCCTCCGGTCTTACTATTATACATCCCCTATAATATTTAAAATATGAATATATTGATTTTATCGGAGATCTTTAATGTTTTTTTAATGTAAAATATATTTTTCGCATAGATATATATTTAAAATTTCAATATTTGTAGCGTATTTTAAATTCTAACGAAACTTTACAAAGCACTGCTTGATATAACTCTTTTCACAAAATAGACATATAATTGGAACGATGGTTTTTTTCAATATTTTTTGTTCAAAATATCAATTGCATGATTTCTGTTTATTTCCAAAATCGAATTTTGCGATAAAAACTGGCAATATAATTTATTGATAATTACATATAATTGAATTTGTATATCTTTGTCAACATCAAACTGCCCACACTCATGAAACACACAATTTCACATAGCATGAATTAGTACCGACGACACCGATCGACTTAGATAAACCAGCACAGAACGAACGACCTGCGTTGAAAAAATTCTTCAAGCTCACGATTGCTCGGACAAAACAAAACTACATGCATATAAGACAGTAGAATTTTCGTATCAGCAGCAATCTGGCTGTCGGATACCGCGTTTTGGCTCAGGTCAACAGCAATTAATCGAGCGCAACGATAACATATATCTTGCGCCGCGACGACAGGGCAGTGAGCATTCTCATTATACTGAAATTCGTATAAATCAAAGCTGAGAGCCTCCACACCCACGACTCCGCCCCTCCGAGCGGGGGCTGCGCCCCTCGACACGTCTTGTTGGGGCTCCAATATCGCCACGGGCCCCCGTCGCATCTGATTGTTTAATTTATTGTTTATTTATCGTTTGTGGCGGCCGACACGATCACCATTGTTAACCCTATTGTGATCGATTTCAGAAATATCATTTTATAAATTATATTAATGAAAATTTTTAATATGTATAGGTTTTTATTGATTATAATATTAGTTGCAGTCAATATTTGAATCGGCAATTTGCTCGACTGTTAATATGGTGAAAATAATTTATTTTAATTTTCGGTTTTTTTAGAAGAAAAATCTGATCACATGAAGAAATACTGAAACTTTTGACGAACACGAAAAGTTTTCATCTTACAATGACCTTTAGTTAGACTAAATACGATGAGAATGCTAATTCAACTCAAGATCGAAGCAATGATTTTTTAATAAGTGGTTTAACATCATTGAACGCACCAGTTTGATATGAATCATTAACAAATGACTTTAGGCACGGACAATATTCGAATAGATGATCAAAATACAAAAATTGATCTATGTACAATTAGTAAGGGTTAATTTTTGATTTTTTTAAGTTAACTTTTCACCTCATAAAAAGACTTAAAACCTTTGGTAGCAATGAAAAATCTATGTCCTACGTTTTGTAGATAAAAATGATTTACTAAAAGATGCTTGAATCTCCAAATTGTTCCAATTTGAATTTTATCTAATTTGAATCTGTCGATTTTGGAAATATCAAATTAAAGTCGATTTAGGGTTAACGCACAGTAACAGGAGCCTGGTCCAATAATATTCGATAAGCGGCCCACGTTATTTGTAGCCGAGCAGAGACAAATGTATCATCTGTTCGAATCTCGCGATCGGACAAACCCGATATGCAAACGCGTCGAAAGACCTCGTTTTTTTCCTCCATCACTTCTTCAACATCTCCGAGATGTTATTTTTCATTTCCCGCACGCACTCGGACACACGTTTCGTGTAATACACAAAAAGCCCACCAAATAAATTCGACAATGGGAACGCGCCGCGGAACGTACATTTCGCCACGTTGTTTTTATACGTTTTTTGCAGTTTGCACTCGAGATTGTACTCGCGCTCTCCGCGCACATGATTGATAGTTAAATTGCTCTTGGCAATCATCCGCCAATAATTAAATCGGACATAAAAATAATCGCATGCCAGTAGCCAATTACCGAAGCTCCCTAGGCGAGCGGCTCCCTCTTCCTCGTCTCTGGTTTTCTTTCTCTCGAACAATCTCGGACACGAAGTCGTCAAGAGGCCGACGGGCCGCTCATATATTTTAAATAATCGTCCCAGATCGTATGAAAGTGTAGATACATACTCACGGTCCGATTTTGAAACAGAAAATCGAAATGGGAAACGTTATGAAGTTACTTTACTCGCGAAAGCTCTAAAGTGCGACATATATGAGTCGTATACTTTATTATGTTATCGATTTTTTAATGTGATTCTATTTTATGATATTCTCAATAAATAATTCACAGATGTTCGGATCGAATTGCGATAAATCTTCCGACGATGTAAGTGCAACAAATAAATCGTACGGTGGTTGCATTATAAAAGTGTTGCACGTTTCTCACGCTAATCGAAATTAATAAAGCTTTTGCAACGAATGCTTTTTATTGATACTTAAATCGAATGGTGCAAAAATTTATGTTACTGGCATAAAATGTACCTATAAATGCGACAATTTAAATTAAGTTTTCACTTCACATCCTGATGTTGCACTTTTCATTGGTAGTTGAAACATACGTATATTTCAAAGATACTAAAAATGAAACAATAATCAATTTGTAATTTCCTAGCATTCAAATTATTGCTATTTGAATTTATTTAAAATTTAATTTGATCTATTTTATATCATTTTACACAATGATATTTATTCAAATTATCCATTTATTTATATCAAGTTCTACATCAGTTCAAACATGGCATGATTTGTATGGAATCGATTATGTATCATTAAAAAACATCTAATGATATCAATTCAAAAGACATATTTATGAAATCGATAAATTTCATTACCCGATAATAATGCTAGGTGCACGTGCAATAATGGCGATTGTATACCTTCGATGGCGAAAACGCAACCTTCGATCCAAGACGAAGAATTACCACACTCAACATTCGTATGTGAATAAACAGAACTAGTACACGATAATTGTCGATAATAGCAATCTATATACAGATAAGCTTCATTGAAGACGTTCAGTCCTTAGCTCTTCACTGTGCATTTTGTGCGAAACAATGCATTCGCACCTGCAACGATATTGACAATTGCTCAACAGTGATTGGCGGTCGGTTGCGACATGAATGCTGTTGGTTCTACACGACAATAACTCGAAGAAGCGTCGTCGTCATTAACAATGACAATAACCGGTGAATCTAGAAGAGCAATGGTAATATTATACTGCGGCTGCGAGCAGTGCTGGCCGATTCAGTGTTGATGATTTGTACACTTGGTCAAACAACAGAAGCATTTCCTCGACATTTGTATAAACATTTGATGGAAAAGAGAGGAATTTTGTCCGTGGTTGTTGCACATGACAAACGTTTGTACAGCGGTTGTATTAAAGATTATAAAAAACGTTTCGGTTTTGTTTCGTACGACTATCAAAGGATTTCCGCATTTTTCGAAAATTTTTATTTATTTGAAAAGAATGTACCTTGAAAATTTTCACAGTACTCTGATACGAATTTGCATATAATGAAAGCATACTAAACGACTCGACGCGTCCGTATGCACGGTTCTTTTGTCTTTACGCAAAAATGACTTTATATATCAATAAAAATATGCAAATTTGCACGTATGCGCGCAGCATGCACAAATGAGGCCTCAGAGCAAAACGGCCAATAACTCATACAACATATATACGGACATATTCATACTCGGTACTCTATATATTATAATTAGTATTTCATGCAGCTAAATGCAGCGGCAGTGCCTGCAAATGTGCACAGGCTTTCATACGTATGTTACCGATTACCCGACAATTTTAGCCAATTTTCGCGAGCATTCACACGAAACCGTGTGTGCGCGCGTACACATGCAAAATAAAATTAGCGAAAGATAAAAATTCGAAAAGATAAATTCACGCAAAAAAGCATTGCCGCCGAAAGAGCGAAGGGCCGATCTCGGAAGCCCGTTATTACGCGCGTCATTTTGATGGACTTGAGGCGTTCTTTACACAGAAATGGTAAAAAATATCATCAGATCATGTTTGAGTCCATTGTTTAAGTTGCTAATGACTTTTGTAATTCGGATTTTTGGAGTTTTAAGTATTTTTTTAGCGTTAGTATTATTTTATACATGCGTGCACTCATGTTACCGATCGATACAACAGAAATAAACTGTTTTGATTCATTCGATTATGATTTATATGTATTGACTGGTTAAGTATATAGATATTTTATAATAAAATGATTTCTCGATTTATTTGGTGGGTAGTTTCAGCATAAATTACAGATCGCAAATCAGATTGTGTATATCGAAACTTTAGCATTATATATAGTGAAAAGAAGAAGGTACGTTTTCTAGTAATAATCGATAAATAAAAAAAAGGTGAAATAATCTTTAAATTTTTTCGTCGTTTCAATTAATTTTATCGAATCAGATTTTTTTCGTAATTTAGATTAATGATATGTGATTCTTTGTTCAATTAATGTTTTGCAATTATTTTTATTTTCTTACAAACAAATGCTAAAACTTTAAAAAATGTATACAACTGCATAATTTTATCATTATGACAAAATTATTACAAATTATTTCATAAAAACAAAATTTTATATCCACGATCAGAACGATACACATTTAGTACCGTATAAATTAAGGGCAACTGTATTTAATATCCATAAAACCCATAATTATTCCATAATAAAATTTCACAGTCAATTTAAGACAAATTATTAAATTTTTAAACAATCTATTTAAAACATAACTCCTTCATTTTTATACTTATCGAAAATCCATACATTCGAGCATTCACATCCTGCAATTTTATTATACAGTATTAATTCAGAAGTGGCTCGATCGGACAGTAAAGTGTTAAAATTTACGGCTCATTCTAGTGCCGCCGCTTGAACAAATATATAAACAACGTTTTTGTGCGCTGCCGCCATATTATAAAACTAATCGAATGTTAATTTATTTAAATCGCGCTCTCTCGGATGTGTATACCACTTCTATAGGGTATATATTTTTTTCGCACCAGCCTGCCCAATTACGCGTAAAATATGTTTATTACTAAATTCTCACCTCCCGATACGATATAATTGGTCGGCGACGTTCCGTTCTTTCCCGTGAAAATATGCACGAATTAATTTATATCGCGTTCCAATCCGATCGCAGGCTTTTATGGCTTAATCGTTTATATTGTGTACATCTGGTAAATGAATATAATATAAACCATATCCAATTTATCGATTATGACTTCGTTATATTAATTTGTCGTCGTTTCCGATAAGCGTATACGATTTAATTATTTTGATATACAGATGCGATAGACAACGATTATGATAATTTTAAACTTTTGCATTTGCTTCGAACTTATTCGATCACGTCATGAAACTTTTATAGAAATATTATTGATAGAAATTGGTGTATTGACAATATATAATATATCGAATTTAAAAATTTAATAAAAAAAATTGAATTTGTCGTGTAAACCTCTCACCATTGTAATTGTCGTGCGTGTCGACCAATTTTCAACAGCCCGAAGCAGCCCGCCTATGTCAGCGATTATTATTGAGTCCTCGGCTCAGAATTAAAAAAATATATATACACACGAAAACATGGACAAGCCCTAATTAAATATATTTATTAAATTACGAACCCGGCCAAACATCGGCGTTCATTTCACATTGAACACTCGCGCGTTTTAGATGCGCGTGACGTACGCAAGAATATAAATAAACTCGCACGTAATATACAACGCGATAATTCAAAGAATGACCGTTATTGATCTCTAAAGCAGATAAGACTTGAGGTATATTCCTATTTTTTTAATTTGTTTCTCCGGTAGCCGCCGGTGGAGAGATCGTGTGCCTCCGAAGCGAGAACAATTCCGGGAATTCGGCAAATTGATTTCGACCGCGGACTCTTTATACGGGCCGTATCTCATTTGCAAGACAAAAATACGTCTGTTTAGAGTGATTGAATGTCGGTGGACAGTTCGTGAAGTTATATTAGATGTTGACTTGTTCGGAAGTGTTCGAAGGCGTGAGTTTCGTTGAACGTGTTCGACATTGGCGTGAGAAACGTTATAATGGCAATCGGATTGATATCGGGTGTTTGAAAAAAAAGTACTAGAACGAATTCGGATTAACTTGATCACAGAATTGACATAAATCGATGTAAAAAAAGTCAAATCGCACGTGGAGTTTAAGTTAAATTTTCTTGTTATAAAAATGTAAATTATTATGTAAGAAAAATTTAAGTGCGTTATTCCACCGTTAACTAAATTATGAGTAGAGCCGCTCATTCGAAATTGAACCAATTTGTGGTCAACCTTATTGTGCGACAGTGACACAGTTGGTGACCTCGACGATAATGGTAATGGCCATCGGTATGTACGTTTGAAATTAAAAATACTGCAATGAATAAAAAATGATTTTGTAATTATTGGTTATAATAAATCGATTATCTCGTTGATAAAAACTGTTCGAATTAATTGAAAAAATAAAAATATTTCGAATTCTTCAATATTATATTTTTTTATTTCATCGATAGAATTGATTAATTTGGTAACTTCAATGAGCGGGTTGTAATTAAACCTATTCAAATGATTCAAGTCACATAAATAATAGGGAACTTTACTAACTGCTATTTCGGAATTACGTAATAATTAGTTAATTAATAATAAAAAATGTTGCATGTGTAACAAGAATATAACCCGTGAACTTTACCCCCATCACCCTTGAGTGAGCATAAGGACAATTCTACGAAACAAGACCGCAAATAAATTACCATGTACTGTAATATAACGTGCTTTTTCTTCATTAACTGTCATTTTTGTCATTGTACGTGCATAGGAAGTCTTCAATTTCAACGACAATAGAGCCGTTCTCCCGATGGCCTCTTTTAACACCATCGAAGGGTCAAACTATCCAACGGACTTAAATTGAACTATTTCAATAACAATATAGGGGCTGTTCAAACTCAGTAGATTTTTTAATTAATCTTCCAACCGATCTACATACGAAAGATGAAAATAAAACGATCTCGATACGGTTCAGATGTTAAATCGAAAGGCATCCATTTACCGGCCCGGCAAACAATGAAAACGTATCGATTTAATTGACGGTAACTTACCATTGTGAAATATTCACATGATTTTTCAAACGGTACATACACCTTTTATATGCATCTCGGGTCGTTGATTTTCCGCAGGTCCGATCTCGATTACCCTATCTTTCGATTTCGCCAATTAAATCCCACCGTTCCATTGTTTGGACGGAATCGAGACCTAATTATTTTGAACGATCGTTTTAGAGCCGTCAAATATGAATTCGGACAAACCACATAGTGATTTTGAACTTTAATATTTATTTTTTTCGGTATCCATTACAAGAATCCAGCAGTTTATTGCAGAAGCTCTTCAAAGTGTATGGCATAATTAGGGCGATGTGCGAAACCGGTACAATCGAACGAGCATCACTCTGTTGTATAATACCTACGTTTTATAAGAGATGCAAAAGTTTCTCAATCTGGTTTCGTTATTAGCTCATTGGAAAGAGAAAAGAATGTGTGTGCGACCGGATAACGTATGCAAAACGCTCATTATGCAGATATGAAACTGAGGAAGAACAACAGTTCTGCTGCTTCTCGCCAACGGTTTCGTAAGATTTTTTGATTTCGAGACATCTCAATCTGCATGGACTGTTCTCCCATACGAAACAATGGGATTATAAATCTACAACAGACAAACTGGACGCCAGGGGTGATAAACTTTTATTCTCCAATATAAAAAAATATATCTATGAATCCATTTAAATAATTTGAGATAATCTGAATCAAATACATTGATTCTAATTAAGAAACATTTACTTTGTATAAAAAAAAATATTTGTTTTTTTTAATCTACATAAATTTTAGATCATTTTTTATTGTTAAATTTACATAAATGAAAATTTCCTTATCGTTTCGAAATCTCTGATTAAGATACGTTTTATTTATATGGACTGATGCGCCCAACGGTGCGGAAACACGTGTATGCAGAATTCATGCGAATAATTATAATCGAAACCGTTTACCTTCTTTGGCCGCAATCTACGGACAGTTTGGTTGCATTCGAATATTTCACCGATATTCGGCGTTTCAGTATCAATTATGTCGTACCGTTGAATGGTGAATAGTTAATGATACCCGCTAACATAGGAAACATTTCGAGTTCTATGAGGAAACGTATTCCATTGTATTTAATCATACGTATGCTCTTTGCATTCGAAATGTCGGCTGTTGTTATAATTTTTTTTGGTAAAAGGAAACAATTCGAGCGCTTATAATGATGAGGTTCAACTTTACGGTCATGATTCCATCTTCAAATATCGTACAGGATGCTTGCTGATTCGGCTCAATTTAATAACAATTATTGCACTTAATGTTTCAACCGAATTTCGGTTCCCAGAAGAAACGAATGCATTTTATCAATTAACATATTTAATAAATAAACTATTCGAAAAACCAAAACAATTAGGCCATATTTACAAAAACGAAACGATCAATGAATCACGAAAGCAATATTTTTTCATTAGATAAATTGAACGTTCGAAAACTTGTTTTGATATATGACTTATTCTATGACTAATCATTACGCCGTATTTACTCTGCGCTATCGCCTAATCTAAAATATCAATAATAACGAGAGCAACGTGCAAATTGTCGGCATTACTATTTAACAAACACGTATAAAATATCACATACGAAATTACCATACCGTTCAAAACTAGAGTCCTCTCTCACGGGAAAAATCACGACGCGCAAAACGCCTGAAGCCACCTCGCACCGTTCAAGTACCATACGGCTCAGAGGCCTCATAGCCGGGTTAATTCGAACAGATTAATAAATAGCGTAATCGAATTATGGTCTGCCGGATCCGTAGATGCCGAGATATGCTACCACGACGGCAATTATCGTCGGAATTATCGTATTTTATTTTTTTCGGCGAGCCGCGCATAGATATCGGTAGGTGTTCATCTGACGTCGGTAAATCACGGGCGGCGAACCCGCGGGACATTCGGTCCCACTTCTGGCAACCGGGAAACCGGCAATTAACAGTCGAACCTCTTCAAGTAGCCGTTTTGGCCGATTAGCATCTGAAGGTCTCGTCGTCGCCTCGTTGGCCCGAAAAACCGTTTCGTGCTTTCGTATTGTGAGAGGTAAGGTATAAGGCCGGCGGCAATGTTTTTTCAGCAGAAAGATTCAAAAGTTCTAATGAATTTCATTTGATGAATTCGAATTGCAATCAAGGAAAACCATTTTTGTATAATTCATAAAAAATGGTATTCGTTTGAGAGTAGTCGGATAGTTAAAGGTTGCGTGCGACGATTGAATAATGTTGGTTCAAAATACGAAAAAAAGATTTAATCTGAGTTATTATTATTATATATCGATTCATAAATAAAAATTTGACTTACCAAGAAGTTTGGTGACGGCTCCTTGTTGCGTGAGCATATGCTGTGCCAGGTCATAGTGCCTCAACCCAAACCTGGACAATTCTAGGAGGCGATGTTGAGACAAAAGTCCAGCGAGGGGTAAAGCAGGAGCAGGACCTGCCCCATGGGGTGCTCCTACTGCACCCCCAGGATATGCCTCGCGAAGTCCTGAACCTGGAGGTGCTGCCACTGCGCCTGCTGATACACCCACTAAAAAAGCAAGCAAATTTTAATATTTTATATCCAAATAATAACCAAATTCAAATTCTATTCACATCGTAAACGGCTTTGAACAACTTCCAACTTAATCGAAATAGTTTAATAAATTCAAAAATGAGTTATAATCAAATCGCTCAAAGCGCTAGAACGCGAAATTACAACCGTTGCGAAAGACCGTGCGCTCGACTTCAAAGTCCTCTCACGAGAAGCCTTTCGGTGTCACTGCGCCCTTACGACTTTTTAATGACGATCCATGCAAGAAAGGACACGAATACTTGCACAAACTCCACGAAACACCATAAATTCCGGTCTCGGGCCTGATTTTATAATGCGGTCGATGTTTGGCGCCGCTGATGCGCATTTGAATACAACTCTCGGTTAAATTAGTGTAATTTGAAAGCAACGCATTACGAACTGCCGCCGTGTATTCTCGTCGCTGATTCCCCGAATCCAATTATAAATATTTCCCTAATTATGGGCGCAAATTCATGATTTTTTCCCATGAATTTAAGGGATGTCGTTATTCGCGCTGAAAGTCCATTCGGTCTGTTTCTTTCGGACGGATTTATGCGTTCGATTAATAATTCGACGTGAAGGATACGTGGCGATGTTCTCTAATGGGGCTCTGTACGCTTCAAATTCAAATTCAATATAAAAAAAAATATTCAATATTGATAAGTCGTGAGGCGGTACGTCTCTTTGAGATGCATATTGTGCGCTAGGAAAAAATTTTCGTTGTTATGACAAGGCGAGTAAAGTGCGCAAACGATTCATTATGTCGTTCTTTTTTCGATATGCGTTACGAAATTTATTATGCTCAATCACCGTAAGCATTTCGTTACTTATCTCGCAATGATTAATATTTATGACGCGATTATTTAACAATTTACAGTTATGAATAAATAAATATCGCGCCGCTTCATTAACAACTCGTTTAACAAACCAATAGCTGTAAAACATTATCTGATATTAATTAATACGAAGCGTAAAATAATATGTTTATTATTTTTTAAATAAATATCAAATTTGGTTTTTAATAATATTTAAATCACAGTTTTTCCTACATTTGTATTTGTATGAACTCGAGCATATTTTTTTTATCGAAATGCAACTGATGACAGAGTACAATGACACATTTCTTTGCTCGGGCCTTTTGTGCGACATAGTCATTACGATTTCCAATTCCCTGTCACAATTTCCCAGCCCTAAGATCTGATGAAGCTTGATTCGAGCTGCCTTCTTTCCTTTTGCAGCCTATCATCAGATCGTCGTTTAAATATTCACGCAATTGCGCGCATATGCAATTTTTCATAGAGCCAATCGAAACGAAATACGCGAATCACCCCACAAACCAATAATCACGCAAATGATAACGCGCACAACCGTCACTTATATACCCATTACAAAGTAGCCGGGTTTCGCAAAGTACACGTACTCTTGAGGCTTTCGGTGCCGGGAAAACGACGGGTGGCTCGTACAAATTGAATTAAAATTAATTAAGTTTGATCAGAACGTAATCGACCACCTGGTCTTGCACCCGAGCGTTTCAATTTTTCATTTTAATTTTTTTTTTGGTATGTCCAAATTAAAGGTTTAGCGAACCGTGTTTGCTCGCGCACGATTTGCATTCCCAAAGTGCCGGTTAATTCCCCGTTTAAAAAGCGGTAAATCAACGTGCATATTGCCCTTCGCATTTGAGGGTATCACCCGGTGAGCTTTAATAGCGACTCGACGAAAGAATACGTTATTAATATGTTGATAAAAAAGTTAAACGATGAAAAAAGCCACTTTAACGCCGCGTCGGTCAGCTAATTGATTAAGTGCTAAACGCGTTATATTACGAAAGGAGCTTCGCGCCAAGGGGACGAGCGATGCTTATCGTCGAATTTAACATTTCCGCTAATGAAGATAAGGCTTTTATGGCGCTTTACCCCCTCTATTATAATGTTCTTATAATGTTTACGATGTGTAAACAAATTCCGCGTTCGCCAAAGAATTTATAAAACGACACATACTGAACCTCGGATTGATTCGTCGCAACGGGTGACGGCCGCCACAAAGACAGATGTCTCGATCGCACGAAAAAGTCGGGAAAAAAATAAAAGGGACAAAACTGCGGTTCCGAAATGTGCAACTAAACTTTCCCGAAGTCGAAAGGGAAACGTTTTTTTGCTCGAGTTAGGTCCGAACGGTTGCACCTTGCATCGAATGCAAATTGAGTAGCGATTCGATTCAGATTTTTTCATACGCATTTAAAATTTTATCACTTATATATTCATAAGATCTTATTTAATGTATATATGCACATTTGATAAATTAAAATTCAATTCGAAATGCTTAAAACACTACATATATTATAAACGAAATCTGAAAGGATTCTTTGACGTAATATATTTGTTTTTTAATATTATAAACACCTAAATTTTTAATAATTTATACGTTTATTTAGAGTCACGATTCTCGCTCATAAATTATACAATAGTATAAGATATTTATTTTAATAATATATTTTAGAATATATAAATTTACAAAAAGAAAAACGGAAATTTTCCAGGACTAAGCAGCGACTTAATAGAGTCAGCAAAGCAACGCTTCGATCGATTACATCGTTTCGACGGTCACGTAGATACCGCATTTTTTACCAGAACCATTACGCTGAATAGAGATGAATGGAGGCTTCGAGGCAAAAACCACCGCATAGCATCGATCGATTCGATTTTCACGTTTTCCCCGCGCATAAGACACACCTGTACTTTTTGTGGCTCGCCGGTTTGGCGGACACAATCAGAACACCGGGCGGTCCGAGAGGCCCGCGGAAAAAACCTTATTTTATATTTTACACAGACGAGCGTGTTTTCGTATACAAAATTGACCCGAAAGAGTGACGCATCGTTGCACTATTGCACCGGAGCGAATTATGAATAATGTATGTTGTGTCGGGACGAGGGCGCCCAATGCAACGTCAATGTGACAGTTACGGGAACGCAACCCCATATAACCGTTAAATTGACTTTAATATTTATTTTTTTATAAAAAATAATATTTTTCAAATCAATACACTTCTACTAATCCATATATTAAACCTTATTTAAATTTATTCATAATAAAATCTAAATAATATATCGCGACATCAGAATTCCATGCTATTAACATCGTATCGGTTTTTCATGAAAATTTTACAAGTATAATGAAATCAGAAATGAATATCTATATCGGTGAAGTGCATTAAAACCACAAATCATTTCGATATTCAAATATGATTTTAATTCGATCGTCTTCTCCTTAAACACGATCGGAACATTATTTACGATCGTTCTGTATCATGACGCCCGTACAAGAAGTGTCGTAAATGTGCGAAAAATATATGCAAGACGCCTCCGTAAAAACTGAGGTAATAATAAATTTCAAATTTACGGCTTGACTTTGATTGGTGACTTCTCGGTGTTAAGATACGAAAAGTTTTCATGCGCAATATCATGACGATAAACGCCTTGTTGAAATGGTAATTTATGATTATCCTACAACAAAGGTTTGTAGAAACCCTTCCGCGTTCATACGATTGATATTTAGTTAAATTTAGTATAAATTTTTATTTTTTTTAAATAAAAATAAATTATTTGATTTAATAATCTAGAAAATATTGAGAAAATCTATACTATTCGATCAATGTTTCTTGTCATTGTGTTCATACATTGTATTTGGTTTAGAGAACTATAAAAAAATTATTTGACACTCAAGCAAACACTCAAAGCGCTCTAGAGATATTCAATCTTATGTGTAAAATTCATCTGTAAAATAGTACTTTTAAACTATTATACTAAAAACAATTTGTACAATATTGATAAAACAATTGCACAAGACAATGAGCTGACATTATTATTTTTTTATATAATATTAATTTTAAAATTTCAAAACACGATAAAAATTTTGATTTTATATATGCAAAAAAGAGTATTGTATAACATTATAACTTACTATCCCTATTTTTTTTAATACCTAAAAGATAATTTAACACATCATAAAACAACCGACATGCAATATTATTCTTTGAAAATATTCAAAAAATGTTATAATAATACATGGGCAATTTATTTAGAACCTAAAAATATCGCACAAAGATACATCAACATACATTTATTAAGAAATTTTATGAAAAAAACAGAATTGAAATTTCATCATATAACCATAAACAATTTCTACACACCAGATACAAACATTATAGATTCGAAATAGAAAAATCTTCACCGAAACATTAATTAAAACCACAAGACGAAAGAAAAATTAAACAAAATATTTCATTTTCAAAACATCCTTCCAGAATCACTACATCCTACATAATAAACTACAAATGAACATCATCATCAAAATACCCTTTCGGAATCACTACACACATTCACATAAAAAAATTCAAACGAAAATCATCACCATCCTCAAAACCATCCCATCACCATCCAAAACATCAAATTTCCTCTCCGCACACCCGTTAAAAACCCCTGACGCCATTTCCCATCAACGTCGCCCATCGGCCCGCTGCAAAAAAGCGCATCTCGGTGCAGTTTCCATCCACGGTCAGCAAAAGCAGGAGCCGGTGGCAGGAGTGACAGCGATTACATTCTCGGGGCGCGCTCGCAAAAACGCAATCGCGATTTGTCAAAATGCGGCTTCGGCTCTCGCGTTTTTTGCCAGCGCGAAATGACAACGCGACATGTATAATGCACGCCTTGCAGATTGCTGATTCCGCACGTATCATCGGACGATGCGACATTTCATAACGTTGACGTTTTGTGAGGTGTGTGTGGGTGTTTTTTTTGAGGTTTCGAAGTTTTAGTGTGTTAGGTGGGGGTTTTGGTTTTTGAATGTTGTAGCTGTGTTATTGTTGTTGATGATGATAGTGGAATACTGATTAAGTTTTTGTTTCGTGTGAAAGTCGCTGAATAGTGGATCGCTTGATATGGTTTGAAAATTTTTTTTGGTAAAATTTGATAGATTGGTAAAATTGTTGTTTTATGAAATATTTTTTTATTTTTGAAATATTTTTAGTTAGTTGTGGAAGTTGATTTTTTAATATACTAGTTTTAGGTAAAAATTAAATCCATATCCTGGCATGATCTCCAATTGGAATGCGCTGGAACGCGCAATCTTTTTTTCTCTTACAATCATTTGGTTATATTTGGTGAAACATTACAAATAATAACATGTTCAAGTAAAGAAAACTCTAAAGAATAATTATATTAAAAAATATATATTTTGGTATTGTATGTTTCGAGTGTTAAGCGAAAGATGCTAAATATTTTAAATAAATCGTAAAAAAAATAAATTTGCAGGTTATGGGACATGTATTTCATAAAGTAGACGTTTGGTGAAATGTGAAGTTTTTGTTTTGGATTTTAAAGTTTTAGGCATATTTAATTTTTAAATTTGAATTTATTAAGTTTCCCAAAAGTTCATGATATTATTATATAATATTTGAATTTGATTCTATGAGCTATTGTTTTTTTTTTATGTAGAGTATGTTCAATTTAATGTTTTGATCATGAATTGGTACTTAATCAGCAATATGGGCTTAGAAAAATTGAAATATAGTAATTATTATTTAAAGTTATTACGTTAGTATTAATTATATGAATTAATTATGATGCTCAATGATTCGCTTACTTAAAAAAAATGAATCGATTTCCGTTTAGATAATATGATATTAAACAAATAGACATTAATTGATTCGAATTCATTCATTATGAGTAAATTCATGCCAATATCTGTGATATTAAAAAAATAATGATAAATTTCACATTTTCAATCAATCAAAAAATAAAAATTACTCGGAATTTTCAGATTGGATCATTAAATTCAAATATCTATTACAAAAAATAAAATCTTATTTAATCAAGATAAAATAAAAATACAGTTTCGAATAAATCATTAATCACAAACATCTCAAATAAAAATTTAAAAATTTCGATCGAAAATCTCATATAAATAAAAGATAAATAAAATTCAACATCACATCAATACGATCACAACTTTTTAACCAACAAATCAATATTTCATACGACCTCATTAAAAACACATTAAAAATCATCAGAATCCAACAGTCGAAGATCACATCGCTCGCGACGCGCTTTCGCCCGCGAATTTCGCGCAATAAATTCAGACGCGCATAACTTATTCATGCGCAAACCGATAAATATTTAATTCATATCGACAATTCGCCGAAGATAAAAATCGATCGCATTTATTTTCCCATTGCGATGATGCGTCGCGTGCAACAATTTTCCGTATATGCTCGCATACGTCGACTTTTTGCACCGTTTCACGGTATACGAATCGAAATATGCGCGCATCTCGCCGCGTTGTTTTATGCGATTTTAATTTGCGACGGGTGCGAAATTGCTATAAAAAGCAAGAACAAGCTTGGATAAACGATACGCCTATTATAGTTGATATTCTGCGCTTTTTTTGTTTTGTTTTTCGATTGAATTAGAGCGGTAAACGAAGGGGAACGGTTCGCGCGAAAACTGCACGCCAAACGAACTCGCAACCCTTTTTCGACTCAAATATTTAAACGTTGATATTTTCATGTTGAATTTTATATTTGAATAAATTAAAATTGTTTATAGAAATGAAATTGTGATACAAATTCCATATTAGTTCACTACAAATTGATTTCTAATACAAGAAAAATTATCATAAACATCAAACGAGTTTCTCTTGATGTAATGATTTGAATATTTATAAAGAGCGCGTCAATCTTAAATCAATACATGAATTATTATATGATTTCTTCAAAATGATAATAAATATTCATTTATCAAATTATTTTTCAATAAATTATCGAGAAAAATTCAATTAAAAATTTTTTTCGTTTAATGATTGATTCTTAATTTAAAAAAAAATAATAATTTAAAATTTAAATTTTTAGATATATTACTAATCTATTCTTAAATTTATTTTATACATAAATGACTAAACTCTAATATTATGTTGATGGTAAAGTAACGAGTTATTTGGGTACGTATCGTGTGTCGCCGTTACTCGATGAGCGTTCGCCGTCATCGCCAGACCATGATGATCAGATGATCAATAAAGTCATAAACTCGTCGATCGAGGGTATATAAGGTTCAAGGTCTTGTAAAAACTACCATTGAGCTTGTCGGTGTGTGTTTAATTTTGATTTAGAAAGACGTGCTCGAAAATCGGATATTTTTTCAACGTTGTTCAACAGAGTTGTAAACACAAAAACATTATCAAAGGAGGTACCGTTCAAAAATTTTAATCATATTTTCACTTGAATATAAATGCATTAATGATTTAGTCTTATTGAATCAAATTATTCGGTATGATATAATTTCTGTTTTTATTTTAGAAATATTATAATTTACGTTAGGTACATATACTATATATAATATTGATGGTGATAATAATAATATAAATACATACCCATTCTATGGATCAAATCAATTCGAAAACAAACGAAAAAATTCGTAATTTCTCCGCACAACACAATAATTAATCACATCGGAAATTAATCGAACCACACTCTAGTTCTAATACACTGCAATATTAATGCTGGAAACAGTCCATGGACATTATCGAATTAACAATTTCGGATTGGACATTTGCGTACGTATGTCGTGTCGCATGCGGCCTTTCGTGGCCACGGTAGCGAGATAATGTCGACCTCATGGGGTGCAAAAATGACCAATTGTTTGACAGCGGGACGTTTCAGATGCCGTGGCCAGATTAACGCACCAGCGGCTCTCAAACTGTCACATTACGAATTCATTTCGTGTCCGCGAAACGCAAGCGGAGCGTTTTCTTTGGCCGTTGCTCGAAAAAAAAAGGTTGTAGAGCGATGGTTCTACATCGCGATTATGTAGATTAAAAAAAAAAATTGTTTTGAATTCGTTCAATATTAGGTCTGGATCGTATTCGTTTTGTCGTGCCGTATTCATTTTGTCATAACTCAATAGTAACTGTTGAAAATTAATTTATCTATACGCAACTTCCAATTTTAAATAGAAAATATATCTTTTTGTCGTTTCTTTTCTGTTAGATATACAGGTGATATTTCAGTACTTAAAATAAGAATATGATTGATTGAAAATCATAGATTTGTTTTTTATTACGTAAATTATAAATTTTAGAAATTGACGGATCACTGACCCAAGTCGACGCCACTAACAATTCAACTGACAGATGACGTATTCGGTTCTTTTGTATTATGACCCGAACTATATATATTCATAACTTTATTTGATCTTATTTAAAAATGGTTCAGAAAATATTATTAACATTCATAAACTCAATGAGTTAAATATTTCACTATGGTCTGGTTCAGGAAAAATTCAAAGTTTATCTCTTTTTTTTATAATCGCATCACAAATCAATATAATCACTCATAAAATACGAATAAAATGAAATTAAATGCCACAAAATAAGCTGTGAAGCCTTTTTATACACCCACCGTGATTTTATAATATAAAAAAATGAATTTTGCTCTGGGAAAATGTCATTGAGTTTTTTGTCTAAACATAAAGTTTGAAATATATTGCATTTGAATTTTTTATGTGAAAAAAATCTAAGGCCAGATGATAATCGATTAAGTATGTCTTATTACATATTTACAGTAGTTAATAAAAAAATAAAACATGACATTAAATTTTAAATGAATTTAGCGCTATGAATATTTTTTTTTCGTTTTATGCAAATTTAGAATGTTCAAACTTCAAACATGCTAAGATACAAATCATTTTGATGTGTTTATTAAAATGACACATTGACATGTATATTTTCGTTTGATGCAGCTTTTAATTGTAATTTTGGACAATTGAATAAACACATCACATTAAATTTAAAATTTGTTCAGCTTCATTTAAAATAAACTAAATAAAGAACATAAAAATGAAATTAATTAAGTGTGTAGGTTTTTGATATATGGCGCACAATTGAAATTTCACCTATTTTTATATAGACATGATGAGTTACATATGACATATTTGGAGTTCATACAGATTTCTTTTGAATTAATGTTTTTGTAAATATTTTCTTATACCAATTAATAAATTAAAATCACCATGTGGTTAAATTTTTTTTAATATCAAAGTATTACTAAACAAAGTTACTTATTGATTCTTTTTTTTTATATTTTCTAACTAGTATCACAAAAAATAATCTACTTGAAACTGTAATTAATCTATATACCATTTACGAATAAAAATGAGTTGATACATAAAATTTCATTCACAAACGATTAAGATTAATAGATTATTTTACCAAAACAAATAAATTATTATAAACAATGAAAATTTTCTTACGAAAAATATTGAATTTAATTTTAACATTTCTCACAGATCAAAACAAAAATTTCATAAGCAAAATTTCTACACGAAATCGCACAAACTTCAAACACAAAACCGACAAGAATCCCCCAACAAATCCCAACTACCCATCCATCCAATTTTCGCCCAAAATTTCGAACCGGACCCTTAAAAACCAAATCGCAACAACACAAAAGACTGACCTGTCGGCGAAATGGGCAAAGCAGTGGGTGGCGCCGGGGGTGGTGCAGCAGGTTCCATCTTCCAGGGCGCACAGCACGAAGCGGGGGAGAACTCGCTGACCGCGCTCGCGTTCGACGATATCAACATCATACGATCAAGGAGGATATTTTGAGCACACACACGCCTCGGGAGTCCAACCTTGCGCGAACTTTGCGCGAATTCCCGCGAATTTCACCGGACGCGCGCCCTGGACGGCGCCGGCGCCGAGCACATCGCGAGAACTGAACCAAAATACGGACCAACGATGTCCAACGGCTTCGTCGGACCGCTGCTGATGATGGTCAGTGTGAATAATCGATGATTGTGCGCGCGCGAGCAACAACGTCCACTTCCTGGTGGCGGTGTGTGCGCGAGTGATCATCGGCCACGCCGGTCATCGAAGCCAGCTTCCGAGGACCTGCCCATCACTGATCTTGATCTTCTGTTTCGTTTCAGCAGCGACGTTTCCCATATAGTCGAAAAGAGATGGAAACATGCGAAAGCTCGACTTCGTTCGCACACAAGCAGGTAACTTCCATACGAAAGAATTTTATAACTCGATTTAAAAACGAGGCACTCTGTTCGTATATCTTGACTCTTCTTTTACCTACCAATATCATATATACGAAAGAGAAATGTATATATTCAAAATACGCTTGCTTTTTATGCATTTCACTCGTATACATTATACAATGATATGATAGAAAGAGATGTAGAATGTTCAGTAGCCGCGTCACGGTAGTGAGCACGGCTGCTCATTCACCGAATCGCAATCGTATTATGTTCGTATGAACGTCTCTTTCTATTGTTCGTGGTTTTTTTGTGTTAGAATAGTGCGGATATATTGTTTATCGAGTTATACGAGTGTGGTTAGGGTGAGTTTGGTTGGCTCCCGTCTCAATAGTAGCTGCGGCTACTTTACTTAGCGCCGCTCTTGTTTTATCTAGGAGCCGTCCGCATTGTGCAAGAATCGATCTCGTGGTTTGTATTGAAAAGGGTTCACTTTTTAATTGGATGTGGAGCTTGTATCGTTGTTTTTGAAGAAAAACAGGGTGTAATTTGTTTTATTATTTAAGAACTAGTAAATAAGCCCGATGTTAATAACATCGACTGTGGTTTTGTTGAGAAACGGAAAACGATAAAATGTGAAAACTCGATTGTGTGAACCCGAAATGTGTACCCGATTTGAATAATTAATATTTAATTGATAAAATCAAAATAGTTCATTTGTTATTTGTTTGTGACATATCGGCAAAGCCAGAGGCAGTAGATAATAAGCATCATATTATAGACGTTAACTGTATACGCATAAAGACCATATTCGCGAAAAAGTCGCGAGCGTCATTCG
>JAOXNN020000089.1:2477291-2560913 GCA_028571205.2 Hydropsyche betteni | reverse complement strand
GTTTTCACATTTTATCGTTTTCCGTTTCTTAACAAAACCGCAGCCGATGTTATTAACATCGGGCCTATATACTAGTATTATAATAATACAAATGTGGAATCATATTTTGTCGGTTTAAGTTAATTTTATGTTTAAAAATATATATCAGCAGTCAGAAAGGGTATATCAAAATTTAAAAATACAGTAAATGAATGGATATGATTCATTTTAAAGATTCTTAGCGTTAAAATTCGAAATTATTAAGATTTACATAAAAAAAATCTTGTTTTCGTTTTACAATGGTTAAAAATTACGATGATGCATTAATAATAATAAAAAATTTAAAATCTCAACTAATTAATAATTTTAAAAACCCGTAATTCCCACAGACAAAACAATTTAGCACGTTTGCAACATTCACGCTATTTTTACAGTTTTTGATCCAACAACACGAGAGCGATATTGCAATACGTGCCCGAGCATTTCGCACAGCGAAAAGCACTTTTTCTCCCTTTATACGTGTGCACTTCACAAATAACAATCCCATCAAACGGCTCCACGTGAAATCAAACCGCGATAGGAACGCATGAGTTATGGCTCATTAGGGATAAATGAATGGGAATTATGTAGATGTCGGGATAAGCCGGTTAAACGCGTTATTAATAGCTTGGCGTGTTCTTATCTTAGGGTGTTAAGGGATCTCCTGATTTCCCTATTGACTGGATGCGCATTAGTGTGTAATTATTTCGGCGATAATTAAAAATAGAATATGTGGGGATTTGCGATAGTGACACGCGAGAATACCTGCTGGTTTGTAAATTATTAAGTTTTTATAATAATATATTATCAAAGATCATTGCGGAGCGTCGGGATGACTTTTCGAATGTTAATTTTACACTGTGAAATCGCTTTGTCAGTGGACAAATTAAAAAATATTGTTTTGTCTATGAAATTTAAGAATATCTGGTGATGTATAGGTTTCATCTAGTATAAACGCACAATTTAATGTTTTCTGTCAAATATGACAGTAGATGTATCTTACGACAAATTTATAGAAAACATTAAAATTTTCTCAACATGCCTGATACAATTAATAAAAAATATTTGTAAATTTTTGTACATGAACGAAAAAAGGTTCGCTATCATTCTTTTAAGGTATTTCAACTGCTATATTTGACAAGAAAACTAAATTATGCCTTTATGATGCCCTTGTACTAAATGGCGCCAATACACTACCAGATATTATTAAATTTTTTAGACAAAGCAATATTCTTTACACAAACAACACAAACGTATCGTAATATATTTATCTATTTTTTTAACGATAAGAAAATCAACTAATTTGTCTTACTTAAAAAAAACTGAAAAATAAATAAAAAATCGCCGTAGTTTGAAACTTAAATATGACACGATATGAAAACAATACGATTTCGAAATTTTCAAGACATGCGCCGCATCAATAACATGCCAATGTAATTTATGGAAATGCATAACAAACAATGAACAAACAATGTTAACGTCAATTCTCTCGTCCAGACGACATCTCGCATCACATTGAAATCGATACCGGCAAAATTAAAAAATCGACCGAACGGCGAATCGGAAAACTTCCGAACTCATCCGAGCGGAAAAACTTCCGCCGACCAAAAGGAAAAAAAAAAAAACGCCTTTTCCCCGAGAATATTGAATATCAAAATCGAACACTGGCACGGATGATTAGGCGGAAACGATGAGCCATGACAGTCGTTTATCATCCTATCGTTTCTCAAGGGAGAGGGGTGAGGGGGGAGGGGAGGATAACCCGACCGACTAGTGGGCAAAATTTTATTCGCTGCGTCGAAACAGGGTTGCGCAATAATAACCGCGGGCCACTAATGGATTTTTTTATTGGCCATTTCACACATACGAGCTTAGTGGGCGAGGTGAGGCGGGGGGGGGTGGATTGTGGGTGGTTTGTGGGTGGTTTGTGGGCGGGTAAACGATCCCGGCGCGAAAAGTAAATTTTTATACCTTCGTCGTTAAAGCGTACATTGTGGCCGGGGAATTTTCCGAATGTGTGTGTGTGTTTGCGTCGAGATTGGGTCGTTTCTTGTTTTGGATTTGGAGTTTTGGGCTTACCTATATCTGTGGGTTCGCTTAGATCGCTTTGTAAGTAAATGTTGTACTTGAGACGTGAAGGAATGCAGGATGAATCCAAGATGTATTTGTATAACAATTAAAAAAATAATAATTTAAGAGTGCAAAATATTTGATCAATATTTAAATATTTTTTAAGTTATTACTATTAAATAGTAATGCTAGTTAACCTAACTTTAGCTAGTTAAATTAAGATTGGTAATCTAGTATTACGAGCTTTAATTAAATATTGAAGCATTTGTATAAATATAATATTAATTGGCGACATTTGCGAAATTAGGCGCTTTGTACACGTAACATATTTAGCTAACAATAAGTCACAATAAAGCATGCTTCATCAAAATATTATGATAAACTCCGATAATACAAAAATTTATCACCTGTCTGTGCTGTCAAAAATATCGACAAAGGATACAGATCATTTAATATGGACCACGACTGTATTAAAATACGGACGAAAAAAATGAGACGAAAATCCTAATAATATGACATAATACCATAATCGTGACAGAATATTAGCGCCCAACAAAAAACATGTTACCAACACCCCTACCGCTTCCCAGATTATAGCCCAACCTTTACTTTAAGCACCCAGCCTAATAAAAAACAGACAAAATCGCAACCCTGCGCACTTAAAGCGAATCGCTTGCACCAATTCGGCACCAAACCAACCGAGTAGTTGATAATTCCCAATAAAGCATGGTTTATCAAAATATTATGACAAACTTCCGATAATACAAAAATTTCTTATCTGTCTATGCTATCAATAATATTGGCGACTAGTATGTAGGCCCGATGTTAATAACATCGGCTGTGAATTGATAACTATACTATTACGTAATAAAATAAAAATTAAATATATGTATGCAAAATTATTTTATAACTGCCCTTGCGAAATGTCTCCAGAATATAACATTTTAGGATAAGATCATAGCCGTTATTATAATGACCATAAAGACTAAGCTTGGAGCTCGCTATTTTCGAGCTCGAGAATGATGTAAATAGCAATTGTAGCCGTTATTTTAATGGGCTTACAGACTAAATTGGAATGGCAAAGATAGTAGTAACATCGGCTGCCCGATGCTCGTACTCGATTTGAATATTTAATTAATAAAACCAGTTCATTCGTTATTGTCACAATTGCGACATATAGGCAAAACCAGAGGCAGTAGGTAATAAGCGTCATCATATTATAGACGTTAACTGTATACGCATAAAGACCATATTCGCGAAAAAGTCGCGAGCGTCATTCGAACAGACAGACAAACAGAAATCCGTGATTATATATAGGATATAGGGATATTGATAAATGTGAGAAGTTTGTCGCGTCGTTTATTGACTGTAAGAAAAAATGGATACGAAATTTTTTGATGGCTAAGGATTAAATAATAATTGAATAAAGTACACTTTCCACTATTCGGTTGCAGATCACCCGGTTTGCAGATTATCTGTGCCTAAAATATATTCAATGATTCTTTTTAAATTGATTTAAAAAACCTCACTGTATTCTACGAAACTATAATTACTTTTCGTCGAAAATATATCTATTTGACTTTTATTAAAAATTATTTTCTTATCTGTATACAGAATCTAATTCATGATTAAATATTCATAGATATAAAAAAAACCGATTAATATCTATTAGGCAACTTTAATTATAAATCAAAAATAACTAGAAATATTTCTGATTATCTTACAGTAATTCTTTCATTGAATAAAAAATAATAATATTACTCATTTTTATTTAAATATTAGATCATTTAATTTGTATTTATTGACCTACAAATTTTCATTTCTTTTCTTTCTCGAATCTATTAGACTTTTCCAAACTTTTCACAAAATCTTACTAGAATTTGAAAAAGAACATTTTCTTCGAAGACAAATTTTCATGTTCTTACTGGAAACAAAATAATCAATTTAAACTACACAAGAATTATTTTTTAATAGAATACTTATATTATTAACCAATCCAAATAATAATCGAATAAACAACATCGATTAATCCAATCAATAACTGAACCTTTATATTTAACCGAAAAAATCAATACTGTGCAAATACAGATCAAACAAAAATTCACCATGCAACAAGATTTCACAACTTAATCCCCATTAAACTCCAACCCACCTCCCTAGACACCCTCCTCCACCCAACATCCGCACATAATAACGTTTCATTAAAATATACGAGCATCTCGCGACCCAGCAATATCCGAAGCAGTCCTTGTATGCAATTGGTAGCGTTTTAGCATTTATCATTCTGGTGGCAGGTGACAAGATACGGAGGCCGTGCTCGCCCCGGGCCCTATCCTATAATACCGCTTCAAATGATATATTTTTGTAACGTATGAAAATAATTAAGGACAAAGCCGTGTCTCCCGGTGAACATGCCATAATTCAAACCCCGCAAATTGTTGAGGCCGATGTCGATTTTCGCGATTGTTGAAAGGCGATCGCGATCGATGGAATAAAAAGTCGCCGTTTGCTCTCTTATCGCTGTCATCGTACGAAATTACACCCACTACGTTTCGGCGGTCGCAAATTGTTTGTATACGATCGTTTATTTCATTTAATTGATGTGTGTGATAGTGTTTGTGTATAAATTTTGATTTTACATCTGTTGCTTTTGATTCAATCAAAATTAAATATATGCGGGTTGTTCGGAAAGTTTTATTAGAATGTGTAGGCAATAATTTTTGTATAATATATATTTTTTACGAAAGAGTTCATTTACTTTAATTATAATTATGAAGAATGTGCTAAGAAAATGTTTTGTATATATTTGTGAAAGTTTTAAAAAAGAATAAAACAATTCTTATTACTTATATAATATGTAGCCTATGAAAACTCAATTATTAAAAAAAAATTATGACACCAAAATTTCAATAAGGTACAAAATACACTGTTTTATTTTATTTGTTGTTAGTTTTTCAACAACTAAGTACTTTTAAAACGACCGGCGCATAGATTAATTTAAATCGAATAGATGAGGCATTTATCCACTCCATCAGTACAAAAAATACTCATAGTAATCATAGCTTATATTAAACGCATATCAAAATTTACTAAGCGAATATTAACATTACGAAAGGCTTCATAGAATATTTAAACACTTTTCTTTTATGCCTTTTGTCCGCCGCGACGTTCCATCTTCAGAACGAGCTATCTTCTCACGCGAAATCCAAGAAGTACACAAGCCAGATTAATGCCCAAGATATAATATGTGTAATAATATTTAAGTTTTGATCTCACGCGCATAGATTCGTTTAGCTACTTTTTTTTCGTTTTGATTCGTTACGATTCTTCAATAGTGGACGTAATAAAGTCCGTGAGCGTATCGAAAAAAATCTATTATTGAAAATCGCCTATCGCCTTCTGGATCTAACGCTTGGTTTGTTAGTCCTTTTAACTATTTAACTGACTCCTTTGTGTTTTATCTAAGTCCTTTTAAAGTGACCTAACTAGTCTCTGGAATACAAGTCACGACCACTTCTCGCCTCTGTTATCAATGTGTTACTGTGGCCTCGTGTAATATATGTGCATTGGGACGTTAACACGATAAACTCACTTCAACATATAAATTTGTAAGACTTAATGTCCAGGAAAATTTCTACATACGTATAAAACCAATTATTATTATAAAATTATTCATCACATGCAAAAAAATCTTGTTTTCGTACAAGGATAATCATTATTCAATGACGATACGAAGCGAGTCAAATCGCACCAGCAAACGTCTATTGATCGCTTAAACGGCATTCGTACGTAAGTAAACTTTGCCGGAAAAAATCCATACAATGGTCTTTCGGAAACAACGAAACTGGAATAATTCGAACGTGTACGAATGAATTCATAGATGTTCGAAAAAAAAGAAAAATATCGTCGGCCAATGAAAGACTAAAGCCTTGGTCATCAGTTACGGCCACCCACGGTGCGGGTGTCAAAGGGAAACGGCCACAAGCGCTTATATCGCATTTCCATATGAAAAACTATTCAAATTCAAAACGTATTATGTGTATTTCGGAGCCACCGGATAGCAAGCACCTCATTTTGGCGTCGAAAACTAAACTTATGCAAATGACACTTTGCTCGCTTTGAACACGCTTCACGAAAGCCTGACAAAGACGGGTAGTACCTAGTTTTCGATTTCGAACAATAACTGAAGACTTTTATTAAAACTTGATTTTTGTTCAATACTGAAAAATTAAAATAATTTTCTCAAAAAATTTGATAAAATTTTTTTTCAAATTAAGATTGTTTGGACGATTAGGTTATTCAAAATTTCTCATAATATTTTGATTTCAATAAATATATTAGACACATTAAAAGTTGTGATTTCGGAAAATAATAAAAAGGCGTAATGATGCAGATGACACTTTTGTTTTAATTGCGATACTTAATGTGTAAGGGGTGATTAATGGGCGACTCGTGTGGGCTTTGTGCAAGAGTCAAGCTCGACGCTGATTGGTCAGTGCAAGCTCAAACTGACCAATCGGCGACCGGCTTCAGAGCTAGCGCCGCCCACAAACGCCGCTATGGCCTGAAGAAAATCAATTATTTAAATAAAATCCTTTCATGCCGTTTCCAAAGAATGTTTCATATTTCATTTTTAATAGCTTCATAATACGCGGGGAATACTAATGAATGGGGACTTCCCGCCCCGCTTTCTTTTTCCCGCTCTAAAGTCAGTGTTAATCGAGCATTTTTGAAAGAATTTTGAATTGATTACGAAGAAAGTGATGTTGTAAATATACATAGCCATTTATGTTTCATAATGAGTATATTGATATCATAAAAATTCGTTAATTTCATAGAACAGTTATTTTTCTATCAAAATATATATATAATAATTAATGACCAAAAATTCATGCAAAACAATCGTCGGTAATGTTTAAAAAAATTGATGACTTTCATCGAGTAATTTAATAACTACAAAGAATTGAACCTATTTGAAATAAAATCCAAACTCAACCGATCAATTTTCTTTCCATACGTAAGTTTCTAAAACATAGATTAAACGAAGTGAAAGCATAGTTTTTATACGTAGACTACGTATGCTTAGATATCCGGCAGTTCTACGGCGTAGCTACTCGCACACGGTGGCTCTACGATTTCCTGTTTCCTCGAGCGCTTCGAACCGACTCATGATTTGCTTAATTCCTTGCTCTTTCGATTAGAAAGGGCAATCCCCTATTCCTTAATAAATATTCATGCGGAATTATTTCATGCTACGCCGTCTACGGCGGACGTTCTGACCGACACAACACAGACATGCGCCCATATACGAAAGCGGATCGCATGGGATTGCCAATCTATGGGCCAAAAAACATAATATTTATACAAGCTTTCATAAAAAGTGTGAATTGAACCGATATTTTACAAAAGGTTTCAAATAATCAAATCTTCGGTTACTCGAATACATTTAAATATTCATTTGGTTGTATTGAATAATTTGTATCAAAATCAATACATCATATCATATGGTATAATAAAAACTACTCACTATTCTCATATCAAATCATTATTCTGTATAACAGATCAAAAATTTGATTCAGATTACTAAGCATTGAACTTTTTTTTAAATATATAAAAATACGCTGATATTATTGATTATATTAATTCAAATGGATGATTTTTTTTTAATTTTTATTGAAAAATTCATATTTGCCTTTGATAATTTCATGTAATAAAGTATCCGATCATGAAAAGCCCTTATATGGCGGCGCGCTTTCTTTGACGTGAATTTATATGAAGACTCGTGTGCCGCCGTTGGTTTCACGTACGTATATATGCTTTTTTACCTTAGTTACTGAGACTCTTGTAAAACACAACAATGAGTTTCGGAATAATAATTTGAATTTTAAATACGAGAATATAAATGGCGGCGCGTCATGACCAACAAAATAAACGCGGCGATCATACGCTTTGATATCGCGGAAGAAAAACTTCTTACATCGATTTTCACGCGACCGTATTTTTTCCAATATGAAAATTCAAATTAGTTTTACAAAGTCGGCGTAGGCTGTATTAAATAAAACATATTTATTCAATATAAATGCTAATGTAGGTCCGATGCGATGTTCTGAAGGAAATTGATGAACTTCAAACGATCGTATTAATTAGAATGTTGGTTGTTTGGGAACAAATTTAATTTTTAATTTCTTGCAGGCAGTCTAGCGTTTCGAGATATAAGGTTTTGAATAAATCGCCATTACCACTTCCTCGATTTTATTGTTCACATCGCTCGAGTTTCATACGAGTGCCTACACTAAAATTTATTCACATCGACTGACTTTGTTCATACATATCTCGACATAAAAGTCATAGTGTGTTCCTCCCACTTCGTTTATTCAGATTAAAATTTTTAAATAAACTCTCAATTGTGTTCACGGGATGGTTTTGAAAATCAATTATTTAAAACATTCATATAAAAACTTATATAAAATTTTCCGATATAGGAAAAACTTTTATAATTTTTTTTCAATTTATTTATGAAGAATATGAAGAATATTTATGTATTATTTAATACTTAAGGGTTTTTACCGCCGATTCTAATACCCGAAAATATAATCGATTATAAAGAACATCACAAATTTTGGAACAAACTATAGCAGAGTCTTCACTTACATTGTTTTAAGTCTGCTCGGACTATAATTACGAACAGTGTGCTCTACTTGGTAACTTTGTATGATTTTTTAATGCCCGCACTTATTTTTGTTCCTGTTCCCTCCGAATGCTTTTTACCCCACGCTCAAAACTCGTATAAATTCAAATACGTGTGCGACGCATGAAACAAGTACAGCGAACGAAGCACGCGGCCATGATTAAGCCCAAGGTACGTCGTTTTCCGACCTATGAATATTTATGGCAACTCAAGTTCACGGAGTACGTTTGATAATAATTGTTCGGCGGTAATTTGTGGCTTTCGGGGCTACCCCCGAAAGATGGAGAAGTCCCGTCTTACTACCCATAATTAGTGGTAATCGCCTATCGGTGTTTGCGTACTGTCGGAGCGCTTTCCACCGTGAATTTTCCAAAGAATTCAAAGATTATTTATTTTATTAATATTTTATGTTTTTTTTTTCAATTTTAAATCATTTTACATATTTTTTTGATAAATAATAAAAAAAATACTCATTACTACTCGTATTTTTTTGTTTTATAATAAAAAAAATATATGGAAAATATCAATTTTTTTTAAAGATAAACTAAATATATAAATATAAATCTAAATAAAAATAGTCTAAGTATATTATAAAAACGTTCATATACCATTTAACATTATCAATTTTATATTCACGATAACGAAACAAATTATAAATAGCAACCATATTAGGTATACAAGAACGCTTGAATTTTGTATGTCGTATTTGTATTTACTAGCACAACCAGAATTTTTTCCAAAAAAAAAAATACATCAAGCCATACCCAAAAACCCACCTTAACACATAAAACAGCCCAAATCGAAACATATAACATTTCTGAAAGCGCCGTGGCCATTTTCCCCCGAGAAGCGGTGGTGGTGTGTTGTGCGCGGTTTTCCGGTGGGCCCGCTGGCATGACCACGCATACGACATTAACCCCGATTTATATTATTATGCAAATTTTCTTATTGTGGCCGCAGGTAACTCGACCACTACGTTTCGCCCTTATCTCGACCAGAGGCCGGGGGTGGCAGTTATGCTAATGCGCCCGGAACGGGTCGTTTTTGAACCACCCCCGGGCGAGGTTTTTCCGTGGGCGAGCACCGACCGTATTTTTCCGAGGGAAAAATTTCGAGAATGGGGGATTTATTCGATGCGGGATAATGAAGCGTGATTAAATTATTGTTTTCGGTTATTGTGTAATATGAAATTCATGATAATTTTCGTCCATATGTAGAAAATTTATTTTGAATTAATATTGATGTTGTTTTATTTATTAATTGAAATTATCAAATATATTATGAAAACAAAAATATTTTTTAATTTAGAATCAATATTAGACATTATGTATATTATGAAAAGTACGTTTATGCAATAAATCATAACGTAAACTGCTGCTATATTTTCGCCCTATAAGCGAGAATTTTTAATTGCTTTCCATAAAAAAAGTTACACTTTTCCAGCGTAGCGTAAATTTTACAATACACGGTAATAAATTATTTCATAAAATTATAATTGCGTTATTTTTTGACGAAAAAAATAGCACCTTTAGGGGTATCCTGAAACTTTCACGATATAACTCCGTTTTTGGTTGGACGTCGAAATGGGTAGTACATACGTCGTACACAACAAATGGCCTCAATAATTTTGAAATGGACGATATGGCACCCGAAACTGGAAAAGCGATACTTTGAATGCAAATTTCACAAAATTACCCCTAGATGTGCGTTATTATGTGAAATTAATTTGAACGCAAAGCCGTAACAATACCACACAAAAGATTTTTTTTTGTTGATATTTTGAAACTCAAAATCATGAATCGATATCGCCTAATTTACAAAATCGTTAAACAATACTGACTTTCTAACTTTTTCGTTGCGAAGATTATATTATGCCATTCGTGTCCGGATGGAAGAACAATCCTCTGTATCATCACTCTTCATTGTTTGACCGATCTAATTTTTTTCTTAGACACTTCGCGGTACCAGAAGGCAATCAAATGGTTCTCGAATGGAGATCTTCTCACGCATCTCCGTTTTCATTTTGAATCGGACCGTTCTCGAAACTATTAAAAAGGTTCATCCACCACACACGTATGTGTCCAAGATACGCATTAGTTCCGCTGTATAGCTCCGCTTAAACGCCTTTTGTTATATACTTTCCACGGATAATCGAAATCGTAAACCGATCATTATTGCGGTGTAATGTCGTGGCGATTTGTAAGTGACTTTCCCTCGGGTCGTAACATTTTTTTTTTCGAGACAATCGAGCAAATGTTTATGGAAATTATTCGCGTAATTAATATTCGTGCGAAAGGTTAAAAGCTTTTGCTGGTCGTAAAATTGGGCGAACAAAGTGTTCTCATGATAAGTTTCGTGCGAAAGTTACGTTCACCATTTGAAACAATGGAAAAATGTAGGCGTGTTCCCGTTGACATTTGAAATTAATAATAAACAAAGCACGGAAAATATTCAATGAAAACGTGCGATCAATCACAAAATATCAATATTTAGCTTGGATTCGTATAAATTGTCTATCAAACAATGGACTTTTGTATCATGAACAATGAGTGCTTGTTAACCTATTTAGATTCAACCCCTCGGTATCGGCAGGTAAATGGCCGTACAGCTTTTCTATAAGGAAAAAAGCTGAAAAAAATAAACGAAAGCACCTGTTATTTTCTTCTTTTGTGGTCAAACCGAACGATCCGCACAATGGGACTGTTTGCGAACGTAATGCAGCGATAAAAAAAATCACTATAGTTACGCAAAGAGAGGGTACAATTTTCACCCCTTTATTTTTACGTAATTTGTTTTGTAAGCGTGTCATTTAGCACGAAAATCGTTACACGTTCGAATCGTGCAAACGAGAAAAAATACGCGTTTCCGTAATAAATTTTAGTGCGATTAAAATAATTTTCGCTAGACGTGAAAATTGGAGTTGGCGCGTTACAGCTGACACGTTACTTTAATTTCGAAATCGCAACAAAAGAATACAATAATACAAAAACTCAATAAATTTCTCTTCCATGAAAAGAAACGGAGTCGATCAAACAAGCGAAAGGATTCTCTGACATAATAAGGATCTCAACATTGACGAGCATTGTCGGTGCTGTTTGATAGCAAATCAAATATATAAGCCTCTTAAAACTTTTATATAAAAACTAATGTGCGTGTTCTGTCCAAAGAAGGTCCTCGAGGCTATTTAACGGATATTCGCGTGATGAGCCATTTTTTTCAAAACACTTTTATTCTTAACGCACAACCGTTATGTGAAAAGGAATTTTTCAAATATAAATATAGTTTCATACTTTTCTAGAACGCCCGAATTCTATCTTGTCTCTTTTCATTAATTTTTTCAAAGCCTTCAGATATTTATCTCATATTAAACTCAATAGGGTGTTAATGCAGGTTGATTTTTTTAACGTCGAGGAATCCGTGTTTATAATATGTTTTGGATGTTCATTTTTTCAAAATGGAGAATAGGAATGCCTCGTGCAAACACAGTAGTGTGAACAATTAACAATGTCCCTTCCATCTGATGCTTGTGGTTGTCGAGGTGGTCTTTGTGGTGATGATGATGTGACAGTTGCCGCCACCTAACACAACAGCCTTTACCCCAAGGCGAGACCCTACAAACAAAAGGATTCAAAAGGGATCAAACTGATACCCTATGATTTATAGGCGGCTTTGCCTCTTTTCACAAAACGATCCAATTTTCGAAAAAACCAACTGCGACTCACCATTGTTCAAGTTTTTTTAGCAACGTAAATATCGCATTTCTTACATAATAAACCCAACCACAAAACACTCAAATTAAACGTTTATAAAATACCAAACCATTACAAATAATTTAACACATAGCAGAAGTATCGATGCATAACATGTATATTTCGATTGTGCAAATTCCGAAATCGCCGAGCGGATGCGTCAACATTCATAATTTGATTCAGTTTTTTCCTCTCGCGTAAATATATTCAATATCCGGTCTTTTAAGAATTCGAAGCATTTTTAGAGCATTCAGGTGTTATCTTAACAATGGTCTGAACCCATCTAGAGACAGGTGAAACAATATAAAACGTTCAGAATCAATTAGAATTCGGGCAGCGCGACGCAGTATACGAATCTAAAAACGTCGACCGTTTCGAAATCATCATTACTGTAAAAAACGAATCATACTCTAAGCATTGGGGGGATTGCTTTTAATGTCGAAAAATCTTTCGATTGTGTGTGAATACGAAATCACGTTAATTTCGTCAATGCTGATACGAAAATAATCACAGGTTGGCCGAGGGCCGTTATAGCTCGAGTCCGCGACAAGGCAGGTGAAACCGCGTCGCATTGTATCAAATTTGAATATTTCGAAAACGAAAAAAAAACACGTATATTAAATACGAGCATATGAAAGGAGAGCGGCTTTATCGATCGGCTCTATTGTTTTATTCATGGAGTCGTTAGTGGGTTGATTTGATTGGATTCCGCAAGTAGATAAAACGCAGTGTACAATGTGTATGTTTTTTGCACGGAACTCTTTAATTGATGGTCGTAATAAAAGTGCACTAATATGCAAATGGATTGTTTTGCTGAACTATTGCGGCATATAGAAAATTGCCCGTTGCAATCTAAATGATATTTGCGGGTTTGTTAGAATGACTCTGTAGAAGTTTATTTGAAGTCATGTTTATATGTAATGGCGAAGAGATAGTAATTTAATCTGTTGACAGTTATCGCGTTAATTGTGTATCGTAAACAAAAGCAAACACGTGAGGATTTGTATAATTTTCAAATCTTAAAATTTTCTATTTAATATGAAAAAATTAACTCTATGTAGCCATAAAGTATCGATTCTATTAATTATTTAGTTTGCATGAATTCTCATGTGATCTTTATTATTTCACGAATTCACATGAACATGTGCATGTTAATATTATATTGATTGAAAAACGCGATTCGAATCTACCATTTATGTGATTATTGTGTATATAGCATGCAGTATTTCTCGATTATATATTTAAATAGAAAATGCAAGCATAGATACGTGTAATTATAGAGGTGACCATAGCGTTTGTCGTGATGAAAAAGCACATTGAAAATACAGTTGATATATTTCAATAATTTCAGAATATGACATTCATTATGATTCAATAATATATAGATTATAAAAAAATACGATAAAAATTGATTATGTGACATGATATGTACATTGCCTGAGTTTCATAAAACTATTGTTTTTTATGACAATTACATGAAAATATTAATTTATTGCTTACATATCTAACAATATGGGAAATTCATCATTATTAAAGCCGTACAAATGTAGTAAACGGATGCACATTTATTAAAAATATACATACATGTATATGCAAAGAAACAGGTCAAATAAAATCACAGTGAACGACAAATGTTCATGGTGATATTGTACCTGTTATCGCTAAATCAAGAACGAAAACATTTGACGTCTTTTTCCCAAAAAGTGAATGGAAAGTAGCACATCAAATTACACACGTAGGCAAATGCCGAAATTATCCAAACAAACGGCACTTTTTTATCGTAGTTTCCGCTCGACGAATTGTCATTACACCCAGTTTTACCCAACAATTTTTGACATAGAATTTACTTTGTTTACGTACACACACACACCGTTCCTTTATAAAAAGCCATGAATAAAAAAATCGGTAAAACCATTATAAAAAAAAAAACAAATTACGTGAACTTGCCTTGTCGTGACGAGGACGCGTTTGTTAGCTTAAACGTCGATAATGATACGAGCGTGTTATTTTTCCGTGTTCTTCAAAAGAATTTTCTTTTGGTCAATGTCGTATGCGGTTTGCAAACTGCGTAAAATGTATCCCCTACTAATATGGGCTTTTTCCTTTAATAATATGTAACAAAATTAAATTAAACGGTGAAAATTCAGAGTCGTATCGAGAATTCGACGGGCGTATTCAAGGGTGGGACACCTGTATGATTATATGTTCGATAAAAGGTTTTTAACATCTCAAACGACTACCGACTTGCGTGTATAAATTTCGTCTTTTATTGTCTAATGATCGGCATTCGAACTCTCTCATTATCGATGATTCGATCAATGTTCTTCCTTACATATAAAAAAATTGTATTGCTGTTATTTCGATATGATTGATCGTTTTGATGTTCATTCGTAATGACATCTGGAAGTGTATCACGAAAAAATGGATTAAATTCGTTTATAACAATATGAATAATTTATATAAAATATATATACTACAATATTATTGCGTATATAAAATGTCAATTAAATTTCTAATGTACGAAATACGCCATTCTTTTCAAAAATATAATGCTTCGGCCATAACGTTTATGATACGAGGAAAACTTTTTTCGCATGGGTATTTATGAAACTCGAACAATTAAACCGCAATCAATCTTAGCTATCATGCATACGTGTATAGTTTATTGCTCTATTAACAGATTACAATACATAAAAGATCCGTTATGCGAAATTTGAATAAAATGGCGACTGTTCTACCATACGCACGCATATCCGTCTCACTCGATAACCGCGGATTTCTTTTGCAATTTCGACTTTTTCATAGCACAAACGGCTCGCGTATTCAGAGCAAACAGTACATCGTATGTCGGGTCATTTACAAAAGAAAAAATGATTGTATATCATTAATACGTATCGGCAATAAAAATGGCCAGATGGCAGACCGGCGCCGAAAGATGTGTCCACGATACGAAAACGATTCAAGGGGTTGAAACGTCTTATATGGCGTAATTAGTATTTGCAATGGTGAGGGAGGATTCGAAAATGATAAAACGATTCATATCGTATGTAAAAAGGGACTCTCCCCTGCAGTGTTTGAGTATTTAGCCGTAACAGACGTGTTGTGTATCAAGAGATGTAAAGTGTCCGATACTATTGTCGATCTTCGCGACGATAAAATTATATGTATTTTCATAAGAAAGGGACCGTCTTTTTTTTAAATTCTAAGAGAAGGGGGACTGTTAAATTGTGTGGCAAATTTATTTATATATAAATACACCCCGTCTTCGATGAATTTTTTTATTGTTGCGTCGCACATTCATTAGTAACAACCGACAAAGTGGCAGTGTTTTTTTTTAAGACTTACATATTTATTTTTCTTGGAAATATAATACAAGTGTATTTTAATTTTTTTTTAATTTAAATTACAAATTTTATCAATCCATGTTTGTAAGTGATTATTTACATTTTTATCTTTATCAGTAAGTCTTTTTTATTAACATTTACAATTAACCGATTCTTCTTTATAATATTTCACGTAAAAATAGTGATGTGTTTTAAAAAAAATTAAACGTTTCATTTGGGACTGGTTTTAATTGATACTCTTCGATATATTCCATACTTCAATTTTTAACAATGAAACTTTCAATATGAAATTTGAATGAATTTTTAATCGGATTTAACAATCAAATTTGTAGCAAGATTTCTTTTTTTTATTCTCAAATTAATCCAAATATGCATAAATTTTTTTCACACCTACACCAGATATAGCGATTAGCCTCATCTTTTTGTTTCGTGTTAGACAAAGCGAAAATTTTGTCGAATTTCCCATCGCTCCAATTGCCTTCTAACGGCGCTTAATAGGTTTCTCATCTTGGCGCGTCCACCCACCAAGAAATAATTTATATGTTTGACGAATAAAACGAAAAACCACGACAATAAAAAGACGGAATTAATTTGCATACGCCGCGGTCGTTTTGTAATAAGACAATAACAATAAACGGCGGGGGTCGTCGGAATATTTTAAACAAACTGATTCCACAAGACAATAAAATGTTCTAATTAGCCGAGTAGCCGGTCGTTAAAATTATATAATCTGTTCTCGGCGAGTTTACTGATTATCTTCCCTTCACTCGTCACGCCGGCTGTCTTATGGCGATACACCCGCCTTTTTTACATACTGTGCTTTCATATAATCAAACAGCGATTCTCAAGCTGTTTAAGATAAATTTTCCTAAGTTTTCAAGTTGATTTTGTTCATTTTTAGCCTATAAATACAGCATAATTCTCAACTTTTCCGATACAATTGAAGTTTAGACCTTTACTAATGGTGATATACTCGCCTTTTTTAAATACTGTGCTTTCATATAATCAGGCAGAAATTCTCAACCTGTTTTAGATAAATTTTCCTAAGTTTTCAAGTTGATTTTGATCACTTTAACCTATAAAAATTGTAGAATTCTTAACTTTTCTGATACAATCGAATTTTAGACATTTTCTAATCTTTTAACTAAATAAATGGACAAACACATTATTTTTACCATTCTTAAATCAAATTGACGATCTTCAATTCATGCTTCAACCATTTTACTTATACCTACATCAAATTTTCTAATTTAAAAATATTTTAATGTAAAAAAACACTATGATAAAACACAAAACAACGCCAATTGGCCGCAAATTCTAGTAAAAAATCCGGAACTCGACCATTTTGCCGAATTTTCAAAGCGCCAACTTTTAATCACATCATAAAAATAACAGCCTCAATTTTCGAGGCGAACGCATGGTCAGCTTATCGTTTCGGGCGTATTTTTTTCATCGCTCATTTTTGAATTTATTAACAGTCGTTTATTATTACCGGTAGGGACAATTAAAACGTCGTTAAGAAGCATATAAGTGTTCCTCAGGTGTGACGAAGAAGCCTCCCCCGGTTCTTCGGTTCCGGGGAACCAGCCGGTCGTCCCGTCTGGGCTTTCGTATGAATTATTTATAATTTTATATGTTGTATTTTATATGTATTACTCATTTTGGCGGTCGTTAATCAATGTTATGTAAGGTGAATTATTTTTGATCGCTTATCTTTTTTCGGTGGTGCAATTAACAAATTAGCGAAATACGTACGTTGTAATTAATTGCTCACATTATCTGAAAACGGCTCACTTATCAATTTTTGTATCATTTATAATAAACTTTCGCATATTTGTCTAAATCAATTGTAGATTATTAAAAAAATAATGTAAAGTACCGACCGTATTTGCCTGCTCATATTTTTTCAATATCACATATTTATTAATAAATTTTTCACTCAAAATAATGTTTAAATCAATTTGGGTAAACAAACATGATCAGAAATGATAAAAAATATTTCTGCAATTTTTTCTTTCGTAATTCGTTTATTATTTTATTATCTTTTATTAATGGATAATTTCATTCAAAAATACATTAGGCGTTTATTGCATTTGCTTTTAGTTTTCATAGGAAAAACGGCATTTGCGTTTTGTAGTTTTTATATTGTATACATATTTCATTTTTGACAGAAAAATAAAAAGTACTTCTTTGATAATTGAAAAAGTTCGCCATTACAATCAATAGAACTTCAAGTAAATTGGAATTAAATATTCCCCACGAATTTTCTATTGAATTGCCATTGGTGAATTGTACAAGGTTTCCCCTTAATGCTCACTCATTGGTAGACCCCCCTATGTTAATATGACCGGACACGTAATTTTATTGGCCGTTAAAAGCACGCACTCGCTCTTTTCGATATGCACAACGTACCACTTGAACTTCCCACTGACACTTACTACATGTACGTACGTTTCTTTATGAAGCGAGCCTTTGTTATAATGATAATTTCGGACAATGGCCGTTTTCACATTTCGGCACAACGTAGGTGCGGTCACGCTCCGCGTCCTCTGACACATGTGGTTCTTCAACAGAAGACGGCTCTCGATGATCAATCTTGACGATGATCAACAATGGACCGCATCAGGCAAACGAAAATTCGATAAATCACCACCGGAGCGAATTATTATCAAAGCCGGATCGTCCGCCGTTGAACGATCTCGATGTTCGATCGTTTTCTGTACGCGGATGTAAATCGGATGAATACCTTTGTTTTTGATTGCAGTTGTTGGAATTCTTTGAATTTTTATGCATGTCAACTGTGTTTGTAGTTCAAGTATTGAGTCTATTAGTCTATTAGTTTGAGTTTTTTTTCTCGAGAAATTTTTGACTGATGTGAAATCTTGCTGTATTCATAAAGAATGATGGATATGAAAAAACATGAGGAGAAAGAATGTTCGCATATTATGAATTATTGGCATCATATATACCTACATCGATAACAAAGAAAAAACAAATGCGTAAACTCTATGAGACCATTTTCCCGATTCAGTATAATTTCCTTCAAATACGTATTTTCAACAATATGCATTTTATAATAATTCAATAGATTTCGAAATTAATAATTCATTCCCCAACGCCTACAATACCGCATTGAAGACCGTAGCGTTATCGACAACCGTCAAATCCGCCGCGCAGTGCATTGCCTTTGCTCTCTTCGAAGAACATTGTTCAGTTGCTTTGCACGTGTTATATATCGATGCCGGACCTCTGGCATCGGAAATTAATCAAAATTTAACATCTCTTGTTGTGTGCAGGCTCAAATTGAGCGCACGCTTCACCCCGAGTGGCACAATCAACGCGCCGCGAACAAAGATCGCGCACCTCCTTTGACCAAAAGCCCACCTAATTTATTACTATCAATATTTAAGCACCGAAATGCTCCAGAGAGGTTCGACCATCCGTCAACGCAATCATGCTATACGTTTTTTTTTAGTTAACATTTTTTCTAGTTCGTCTCGAGCGCGACTTTCAAAGCGCATCGTCGACACGATCGTTGAAACATTTTTCAAATATTTAACATTTTTATGAATACAATTTGAATATTTAAATAATTTGGCGGTATACGCTTCCAATGAATATTACAGATCCGTTTCAAATTGAATTGTCTGCATTGAGCTTGTTAGGGCGGTTTGTCTTGATTGGAAAGCAAATGCCGATTCAGTTCAAAGATCGACATAGACATATTGAAACCTATTAATTTCAATACGATTACGTATTCAGAACTCACATAAAAAATATTCAAAAATGTATTAATAAACGAATTTCTAACGCGCACATCTCAACCGAAACCATCAATTCGTACGCTCGGAGTGAAAAGTTAACTAATTCGACTCTCATTGTCAACGCAGGTATGCACAAAGTAATTTATTTAAACCAAAAATTAAGTGGAGGTAAACAAGAGTCTATAAGCTCACAATGACCACCGATTTAACATGCTTCCGAAGCAAATGAGCGCGCCTCCACACGACACTGACTAATCGTCGACTATCTGTAAAAAAAGAGCGTTGTTTGTTCCGAACACATGTACGTTTCAGTCTTTCAATCGGGCTCTAAGCGAGCATTCTCGAAACGTGACGGACGATTTGTATAATATCGAGAATGGAGCCACCACAATATCGCTATCGAATCACAATAAAAGGCATTCAGATGCAAATATTTGGGTGCGCATTCCACGGCCGACGCTCAATGGGAGTGTCGAGTGTATGGTGCCCCGTGTAACACTTGTGCCCTTTTATTCAATGCTCGAGCGTTTATTTTTTGTGTGTTGATGGTGCATCGAGTATCTTTCCCATTGTGGATGGTCGCTGAAAGGCGTTAATCACTGTATCGGAATCTAATCTAGTTCTTTCAATGTGTTTTTATGTCGGGATAAAATAGTACCGCGTATCGCTCGTTTTGAAAGTGACTTATGGGTGTTAAAGGTTTGTTCATCATTTTTTTATAGAAAAAAATATCTTGAATAAATTTTCAGTAATTAATCAATTATAAATTTTAGTGAAGTTGTTGAAAAAATAAGTTTATTTGATAAAAAAAGTAATTTTGTAGACGTCTTGTCAGAACACTTGTAAAAATCAAATTAGTTTTGCCGATAATGAAATTATTGTGTGCATTTGAAGTTTACCAAGAGACCAAGAGTGTTGTTGTCCATAGAAACATGTTCGGTAAAATTTACCCAAAAACGGCATTACGACATTTTCATGTGTCAATACTGTTTGTCCTAAATACACAAAAATAGTATATGCCACCAAATGGATTCAATCGATATTAAGTCATCGCACGGCTTCATTGAATAAAAACAAATTTAGAATACTTTTTTTTAATTTATAATATTTATATATAATAATAAATTCTACCTCAATGAATATATTGATTATTTTCAACTACATAAATACGTCAACACTTAATTTAAGGATTTCCAAAAAATAGTAGACTAACCAAAACGTTTCCTAATGTCAAATACAGAAATCTTAAAAAAATAATCATATTTAATACCCACCCTCAAACCTCGACCTGACACAAACTTCGAACCATCACAGAACACTTTTCAAAAGCCGCGGTCCGTCTCCAACGATTATGCAAACAATTCAAAAGAATCTGGAGGGCAAAGTCGCCACCGAGAGACTACCACCGCATATGAATGACGAAACCCAAAAGTTTTGTCACCGACCGAGCCAACAAAGCCTTTGACAAGGGACGACCATCATTGTCGATGCCGCCACCATTAACATACACCTCCGACAACGGCGATAATGTCGCGACCCCTTTGATACCCCGCGACAATGCCCTCTTATTCCTCTCTGTGTATTTTTCCGAGCCATTGTGTCCGGAGTTCGGATCAAATTGATTGTGGCGCGCGCACGGACCTCCGACGTCACGGTTGCGAGTCCTCATTCATGGTTTTTTCGGTCGTACAATGGTCTTGGAATGGCGTTTTCGTCGGACTTTTCAGCGAATTGCGTGTTTGCGCCAGTGGCAAAGTGCATTATGCGCGTGACGGTTCTGGAATGGATTGGTCAATGCACAAAGCGTCGCTCACGGAATCACACGGTAGCGAGCATTCATTAAACGACAATGCTGACCAGCTCATAGCCATTTGCATGAAAACATGCTAATGTGCACCATTTGTCGCAGAGGAGTGGAAACGTCACCTTTTCGGACTCGAGCGAGGTGTTTTGTCTCGAAGAAATTTGTCACATCTAATAGAAACGATGCAATATTTGGTACACCCATATTGAACGAATGTTTGATTAAATGAATGTATTTGAAATATGAAAATACATGATTAAATTTGAATTTTATGTTACGATTAATTTCCTATGGATAGCCTGTATATAACCCATGGATATCATATAACTTATATCCATTGTTGGACAAAATATTTCTGATATTTCTATTACTAGATACTTATTAAAAATTCGCGTATTTTTCCCCCCCACAATGTATTTATAAGAGAAAAATAACCATTGATAGATTTTAATGTCAATTGTTGCTTAAATACGGTAAATGATAAGAACAGATGCGTTTGACAAAGTAATAAATAAAAAATTTATAAATTTATTATGTTTTTAATAATATTTGAATTGTTTGCCATCTCTAACTTTCGAAGACGATTCATGAAAGAAGCTACACGTACTCATTTACAACTAATGTGAACAAATGAGCGCTCATTTTTTACATGAAATAACTACGGGTGCGTCAAAAAAACACATTCGTTAATACGTAAGAAACGTTTCACAAAATAAAATAAATAAATAAGCATATTTTCACATTATGTTGACCGTGTTCACGTGGTTTACACCGATCGATTCGACCTCGCCAACAATGGCGTTCAAAATTCAGGAGACGTCACGAACAAAGCAACCTATTCAGAAAAGGCAAATTACTTCTCATGATATATTCAAAAGACAATATTTTCGATGATTTTTTTAAATTTTCAATACGAAAATTTAAAGATAACTATAAAAACCGCAACGTTTATTACGAAACGTATTTTTCCACGGTCAGGTTTGTTCACTCCGGTTCGTTTATCCACATCGAGATTAAGTTCGTAACCGATCATTAAATCTATACAAACACTCGATCGCTCATTTCCTCTTTTAATCCTTTTGAATCGTTTTGTTTTCAACCAAATAATAGGTGGCGCTCATTGGGTGTGATTTGTTGCAAACAATCCGCTTCCACGGCGGGTGTTGCAAAAAAATATTAAACCATCGCCCATTATAATTTTATTATCATCACGCTACGTCCGAAATTCGAAGTAAATGCACCGAAAAAACTTGGATTAAAATATTTTGCAGTTTGTTTTTCGTGATGTCTTGCATTAAAAAAATTATAGGTATGCTCCGTACGATGGACGCCAAATCGACACATTTAACGTTGCATACGAAATTAAAACGTTTCAACGAACGAATATAATTTCTCACTAATACACGCGAAGACAATAAATAATGGATTAATAAACACATACATGGGTTAAGGGTAAATAGTCTGTCTACATGGAACGTATAATTATTGCTGGAAAATGTATTTGCTTTGAAAGCAACGGATGCGTTACTCATGTCAGCGAATTGTACTATGGGTTTTCAGGCACATGCAGTGAAATTAAAATACACTTATAGAGCATGAAAAAATTCGTAATCGAAAAAACGTGCAATTTTATCTTTGTCTACATATTAAAACTATCGAATGCGCTAATGATTTTCCGAATTTTCTGCATACAAACAAAAGATTAATTCTTTCACATTCAAATATGTATGATTTTCTTTGATCATTTTGCATTCAAGTCTCACACGAAGCTATGATTCCAAAATGAGTTCATTAAAACGTTACGGGCGGTCGGCGAGCTTCCTGCGGATGATTGATTGTCCAACAATCACTCATACCATACCATCTTATATTCAACCACAAACGCATCGTTTATTATAAAAATATATTGTAATATATAAATAAATATAATTTGATTTCGATAATTGTGAAAATATTTGAAAAAAAAATTGATTCATTGAACTGACATTTATGATTAACATTTTCATGTCGATGCAGAAATATTAACTTTTTTTTAATATAAATAATTTTACATCAAATATTATCAATATATTTATAATTTTGAAAGTATTTTCAATAAATTTTACATGAAAATAAAATCGATTTTTCGTTGTTTTAATTATTTAATCGGTGTTCAAAAACGACGGGTATCTTGCTCGTGATGTCTCACTCAGTGCGGGCCGATAATTCGTTTACACGTTCGGACATCTCAACGTTTTAATCTGGCCGAACGCTGTAGGGGTGCCAAACGTCCATCTCGAATCATAGACATGTTACGGCGAAAAAAAATCGAATAAATTAACCGTACGAACAAATAGACATGATGTATCGCCCCCGAATCGACGGCGTAAAATATATACATTAACGTTAATGCGATACGTTTACGGAGCGCGGGTCAGACTCGAGGCGTTCGGGAACGTTGAAAAAAATTTGTTCATGTATGAATAATTGAATTTTTTCACGTGACAAATCGATCTCTAAATCATTACCATCGTATTACCGGCCGGATTATCAATCTGCGTTCGTTTTTCGAGTGAAAAATGCGCGTGTGCTTGATGGATGTTAATGTTGGCGGAACGCGTGCTGAACATGCTCAAACTATCCGTGGGGTGTTCTCTTTCGTTTGAATGGCTATTATTCGTTTTTTGATATCATTCACGAATTTAATTCGATTTTTTTACACGCGAAGTATGTTTTAAAGTCTTCCGAAAGTAATCGATGCGGAAATCGACGCCATAAATAAGACGCAAGACATTGCCTGTTTGTCGATGATGTTTTATTATTAAACAGTCAAATGAAGACACGATTCAAATACATAATCATATAAAAAAAAGGATAGGAATTCCCACAACATTCTAAACATAGGTTTCGGTATTGAGATTAAATACTGTACGAAACTGCGCTCTGAAAAGGATTGAATCTTCTTATTTTGATCGGATGAAGGGGATCCGAAAAAAAAGTAGAATAAATTAAACAATGGCTATTGTGAACTTCAGATTCGACAATAATTAATCTCTGAGCCACGGACTTAACATCGCTTTCTGATTCGCTTGAAAGGATTTTAGACGTGATCTTTACTGACTGTGTTTTTGCCGTTAAATCTTATTCGGCGCGTACAAGTGAATATAAATTCAATAAATAATTTAAAAAAGAACATTAAAATTTAATTGTAAATAAAAAATTTGAGGAAATAATATCTACACGTTCTTTATAAATTAATAATATATGAGTTTGTATTTTTTTTTATCGAAAGTTTGATGTTCTCTGCTTTAAGGATATTCAAAGATTCGTGCTTCATATAAGAAGCTGCTTCGAAAGATTGATTCTGGGTGTTGCTCGCATGGCTGCACAATCTTGCTAACTCCACATGACGATTCGTGAAGATGCTGGAGCACAAACCGACAAGGGCGGTCACTTTCAGAGACCTCCAATTCTACGAACTTGCCATATGAATTAGGGTGACCAATCAATAGTTAATAATTTAACAATAAACGCTGATTACAACAATTTCATATGTATTCCTAATATATTGATTAAAGTAAACATTTCTCACTTTTGAAAATGTTATGTGACTGAAGTAGAATTATTGTAAGTGACATTTTCAATATACGCTTCATTTTTTACCAATAAAAATAAGCTGTCATTATGATATTTATTTAATTGAGTAAATTAAATTTTGATTTTTTCGAATAAAAAACAGTAACCCTACATGGCGAATATTCGGACGCGAACCAGAAGCGCTTCGGCTTAAATTCTTGTCTGAGTAGTAGCTACCGTTTCATTGCAAGCACGACAATTAAATCGAGTGGAAAAATACATTTGGCAAACCTCTGTTAAGCAAAGATACTCAATTTTCAACATATACATTAATGAAACCACAAAAATATTTTGAAAATATATTCAAAACATTCACGCAAAAATGCGTTTTTCGAATGTAAAGAATGTGATTTTTTTCAATGAACTGTCAAATATTGAATTATTAATAAATTTCCTTAATCATTCTAATATTCAAATACAAATTCCAGCCATGTCTATTTTATAGATTGACGTTTGAAATGGACGCGTCTTCGTTCCGCGCACTTCACGGTCCGAACAAGCAACCATAAATTTTATGGCGGTCCACCTTGTTTTAATATGACTGTGTGTATGTGAACCGGGAAAAGAATAAATTATCACCTTATTGTACACCCTGTGTTTATTGTGTACCAATTTCACCGGAGGAGTGCGTTAAAAACCATAAATAACACCATCAAAACGCCATAAATTTAATAGCCGCATAGAAATAGATCAATACGCCCAGATAAACCGAACCGAGCGCTAATAAAATATAATATATTCATACGTATTTGAATTCATTTTTTTTATACGCACGTTTTAATTTGCTTCCGTAATTTCGTACAATGTCTTATGATAATTTGCAATTTCAACAGTGAATTTTAAATCATTTCGCTATGAATGTGTTGTAGTGCAAAAACGATCGAGTTATTTAAATAGACATATAATACATGAAATACTTGAGTTAGAAAGTTGAGAAAAAAATTGATTAAAATTCATTTAATTATCTTTTCAATTAAGTAAAAGTTATTAATCAAAATCTATATTGAATAGTCATAATAACCATTTATAAAAAAATCATTATTTCTTCAATATACTCGTGTATAAACCATCAAAGCCCAAACCGCCGCACAAAGCACAATCCTAAACGAAAGCTAATCCGTTTATTGCTAGAAAACGTACATAATTCAACCACAACAACCCCCATAACCGAAATTATAACGATTCGACCGACACTCGAGCGAAAACATAATGAAACGTCTCGATGACCTGCGGCACCAAGTCAGTGCGATCATCAAGGAACCAAGAGCACCTGCTTCGTAATCTGATATCAGAAGGAGCCACTTATCATCCGTCATGATCATCCATAACGTTCATTGATATTAAAACGGTGCATCGGTGCTATTTTGGAAGGCATATTGAATAAAATGTGAAAGTTTCTTGAGAAATTTTTGAGTTAATTATATTAAAGTGGGTAAAAATCATTGTCGTCTGGATTCGAAGTAAATGCATTTCCGTTGTTAATCGAATCATATATTGGTCAAAAGATATCTTAAGTGAAGATTTATTAAGGTAAATCGTTGAATTCGAAAGAAAATGTTCTTTGAAATTCATGATGTTCATCACTAACGGCAATTAAACGGTGGCTCGCGTATATTCTCATGCAAAAGATCACTTTCGTTTTATTTATATGTGCAAAATTGCGGACGCTCGTATAAAACAATTTGCGTCTCTGCCTTAAGATGATTGCAGTGATTCGGCCTCTTTCATACGTACGTTGAATTTTAAAAATCAATTTTTATACACTTGATTATACGTTTAGTCATGATAAATTTGACGGAATCGTGATTTGTAATAAGTTTCACTTTATATTGGAGTCATTATTCCGAAAAAAAAGTTTTTTCATTGTAATCAATTCGAATATTTCGATTTTAATTACAAAATTACTTACTTCGTTCAAATTTACATACGTCACGACATTTTCCCCTGATTGTTTAATTTGGAAAAATATGCAAATTTGAACCTGCTAATGTGAAAATGAGCAAATACTACAAAATTAAAAATCCGCATGCGAAACCCACACTTAAACAAGTATTGCCAATTTTCGCAGAATTTCGGAATCACACTCAATTTTCTTTCGCAACGCTCCAAAATACACGTTCCCAATCGTCATTTTTTGTAGAAAGTCTCACAGGAAATGGCACAATATCGTTTTTCCTAAGAAGAAGAACCTCCAGGGCACGAGTCGGTTACACCTTTAACGCGGAATGGTAATTCACCACTCGTCGACCTGAACGTTCGCAATCTGTGGTGCGCGATCCCTTCAATTTTTTCCAATATTTAACCATTCACTTTTATATATTTTTTTGTGTCTTATGATAATAACAGACCCTTCGCCGTGCACCTGTACGCCGGTCGTTTGAACGATGCCGTTGTTATCGGATACACCTATTATAATTTCACGATATAAATCTGAGCTCGTTTAATGTAAAAAGTATGAAAAAAATGGTGTACATCTTTTACAAGAACGATAAAATGGTTGCGATTTATTTAGCGCCTCATCGAAGGATACGGTATTATGGTTAAATTTTGTATGGAAATCCAAAGTTTCAATTTAATGAAAAAATATAATGATCGGGTCAAATTTGGTTTCCTTGATTTTTTTAGATACAAAATATTCCTAGACACGAATAATAAAATTGTTACTATATTTATATCCAGGATCGGAGACCTATATTAATTTTTTGTCAAATTAATTATCCGTCAAAAGTTCCCAGAAGCCGGAAAGTCTTTGATTTCAATAGCACGCAATCTCGAAGGGAGTAAAAAAGTCGAGGAGATTGAAAACGAAACGCTATCGAAAAGAATCCGACAAAGGTAACAAACAACAAAAACGTTTTATTTAATAAAAGGATGCATGTAAAATATATACCATACAAATCGAGATTTTTTACCATCGTTTTACAATTTTTTTTTTCATGTATATATAATATTTTCGAACAATGAGACGAAGCGCATGTGTGTCACGAATAGTGAAAGCTGCGCATCCATGTTACGCGATCCCACGTAATGTTATTTTATTTTAATTTTTTTAAGGTCCTTCTGCTTTCGTTTCACATGTCAGATTTATTCTAATTATTGGAATTACTGCGCATATGTTGAATGTCCGAAGAAAATACACATACTGCTTATTCAAAATATTGAAAGTCTAATTGGAAGATGTCGAAACAGCGATGTGAAATCGATGAAACTTTCAAACCGCAGAACCTTTATGTTTAAGACCCTTTGAACGATTTCGATGCTTTCGAAATTTCCATATAGAACAATTTAATTTATGAAAGCGATCTCGTACTTTCCCACGTTTTAACTTATGAATTGAATCAGTTCATCGAAATAACTTACTCGTTCAATCATAATTTATTATTTATGGAATAAAAATTTATTCACACATTGTATTATGTAATTCATCAATTTTCCGATAGCAATATATTATCCCCAAATCGATCATGATTGCAATAAAGATTCGAAAAACAGCAGTAGCGTTTCGAAGGAACACCCTCGGGATATCCAAGTCCTTAATTTGCACGGAAGCGCCGCAACCCTAATTTTGGGATACAACTACAAATTTGTGGCACACGAGCACCCAAATAATGACTCTGAAGACACGTGGATTGAAGATCATTTACTGAAAATACACCCCGCGATTGAATAAAATTGAAGTGAAATCCATTAAGCGAGATTTATAAATATTATAAAACGCTTCAACAAAATACGATCTGATATTTTTCGTGCTTGTCATCGCATCTGAGGGAAATATTTAATCGTTGCTCAGTCCGGTGAGTAATTCGATAGTGGAAATACTTTGAATTGTTCTGAAATGTACATCGGCATTATAAAAAGTGTTGAAAATAAATCAGGAATGCATTCAATCGATCTGAACGAGTGAATACGTATGCTTTTTCGAGAGTCAAAAGTATCATGTTTCGAATCTGGCTACTGCATTTGATATAGACCGCTTTTTCGTGAACATGTCCGTTTTCTATGAAAAAATTCTTAAATTTTCATAATAAACTCATAAATTATCGACGAACATAATAAAGAATATCGGCCGAAGGGAAAATATAATAGAGCAATTAAGAGAAGTGCGAAATATTTATAATATTCAATTATAGCAATTGAGTTAATTGCGTTACGCTCAGATAAATCATGGCTTAAGTAAGTCAACCTTTTAATGATTCATGTGATAATTATGATAAATAATCTGAGTAATTATGCGATCAATTATTAGAATTATAGGCATTGACGTAAATATATCGTCAATACAAAAGCGTTTTGCTATGAACAGACTTAATTACACAACTAGAATTTATTTTTTTAAATATTAAAAAAAACTTACGGACTCATCATTATCAACCAGTTAATTTTTATCACAAAAATCATCATTATATACAAGACAACATCCTGAACGAACATACGAATGTCGAGCATCCGTTAAAAATATGCTCCGCTGTCACATGCGATCATCGAAAGAACAAAACCTTAACAAACGAGAGACGACATCTCGTCCGCTACCGGATTCCACATAAACAGACAAACAAACAAAAACGAGACCTAAAATGTGGATCAGCGCGAAACCCATAAGCGGCAAACACCGACAAACGACACCATAATATACTATAATACCTAGGAAATTGCACCTATCTGGCAAATGATTCATTACTCGTGCGAAATGACGATGATTGAATATTGTGAGGTGGTTTTAGCGTGCTCGAGCTGGCCGACATTCCGGTGCAATCGATGCAGTTTCGAACATGCACTTCTCGTTGCGGTGCAATTATGGGAAATGCTGTGTCGTGATGGAAAGTTTCCGGATTCGATAAATGGTTAAGAGAGTTCATGGGTTTTCGTAATGGTTTGGTATTGTTTAATGTGTTCGTTATAATCGGTGATAAGTAATAGCGGAATATATAAATGTACTTTGGTTTTAGTAGTTTGCACTTTAAAATTTAATACTTTGCACTTTACGTCGTCCCCTCCTCCGTTCAACTTCAGAGTGGAAAGTATTAGTTTTTATAGTGGAAAATAATTAATACAAGCTTGAGGTAATTAATTATAATTTAATTTTGATCATATTCTCTTTTTATTTAAAATCTCAATAAGTGCATATCAGTGGGCAAAATCTGAAATAAAAATTTTTGAAGAAAAAAAATCTCTTCATTTTTTGTATACCATCATCGTAGGAAAAAGAAAATATAAATGCAGAAATAGCCCATACATATAAAAATTTGAAGGAGGGAGGGGGACGTAAAATGCAAAGTATTAAATTTTAAAGTACATAATTGTTATGGGTGTAAATTATTTTTATCAAAGTGAATATGATCAAAACTAAAGTGCAATTGAATACTTCTCTTATTTTCCTTATCAAAATTTTCATAGCATTTGAATAGTCTTTGTAGTGCATATTATTTAAGCATATATAACTCCGTCTGTCACATTTAAATAACCTACGAACAGTGTATTACTTAGGTAGTAAAATAAGGAAAAGCCAAATAATACTTAAGGAATACTTTTCCTTTAATAAGGGAAATAATAGTTTCAAGCCAAATATGTATACAAGACCAAATCTATCTATTAACCATATTATATACTGTCTAATTTAAAAAAAACGTAAATTTTACTCTCAATAAAAATATTGAATACATCTCATTAATTTTCTAAAAAAGATTACTCAACATTTTCGTCAACGGTATCCAGATTTTCATCAAAATAACTCTCCATCACCGAATCACCACTTCCTGGACTATACACGAACGACCGAAGCATATTTTATTAAACGAGACACATTTTTTCGGATCGCGGGCTTCGAAGAATCCGACGCCGTAAAACTGCCGTCATTATATAATATAATTACACGAAATCATTTTATGAAGTAATCCGTCGAGCTTTCGTGAGGGCGTCGTAAAAGGCTCACGGAGCCTCCGAGAAAATAAAAATTGAAACTCGAAAAGCTCAAAGGCGACCTTCGTTTACGAAACGTTTTGATTTTTATTGGAGTCCCAAACAATGTCGGTTTGCGTGAGCAGTAGCCAATTTGGACCACGACTTTTGAACGTTCATTTATTCCATCGTTTAATTATTAATGCATCCATTTATCGGTTTTATTCCGATTCGTATTATTATGAATAAGCCCTATTTTTATATTATTTAAATTGTATTTTGATATGTGCGTGAGAAAATGCGTTGCTCTCGTGCTCATATATACACGTCGACATTATTAAAATGATGATTTTATTATTATTGGATGCACTAAAGCAATCTTGCAAACAGTAGCAATTATATATAGAATTGACTAAAAAGTTGCTCAAAGCGCTCACAATGAATGCATTTACATATGCATCGATTTTGACTTATAAAACCTTTATTGTAATAACTGCAATAGTAATAAATATCGTGCGAATTTGAGGCAATATTTCCCGCTGATATTTTCAGATTTTTTATTAATACAAGGTTCATATTTCGACCAATACACAGACGTGATCTTTGAACGAAAATAAATTAATAGCGAGTGAATATTCATGTTTTCGGTTCCAAGAAACGATCGCCAATTTGTCCTGGTTGCACACGAGATCGCGTGTCTAAAAGCCAAGTCAAAGTCGGTGGCCATCGTAAAGCGATGTTTTTAAGCAACCTTTGATAAATCCCGTTAAATAGTTCTCAATAATAATAATTTTGATATAATTCAAAATTCAAAAATATTTCAGATATTTTCAAAATTCGTTATTTTGATATAATTTGATTTATTTTGATATTATAATTCATTTGAATCAACGGAAATGTCCGATTTAAGATGTCCATTCAAAATTTATTCGAACGTGAAAACTCAATTTGTTGTTTTTAAGATTAAAATATTTTATTTATAAGATAAATAATGATATTTTATGATAATTAAAATTACATATACAATCATGTGTATTGTTATATGTGTGGTGTTGTGTTATGGCAACGATTGCCGTAGCAACGGCGTCGTTTTTGACAAAACAGTCAAAAAGGTAAAAAATGAGTGGAGTCGTAAAAACTCGAAAGAAACTGGAAAACGACTTCTTCTTATCGTACGACGTGGAAAAAAGTAAAACGAAATTCAATAGTAAGAAAAATAATAAGAAAAAGGCGAAAGCCGATACAAGACACAGTGACGAAATTGAAGTATTGGATTCACCCCGAAAAAGCGATGTGAACGATGATGATGATGTTAAGCTGATAGCTTCGGAATATTTTAATGACATTATTAAAGATACTCCAGCTCTTGTAAGTAAATTGACAACTCATAGAACTAATGATTATTACAAAGCAGATAAGCTCTTCAAATCTGGACAAAATAATATTGTTTATGAAACGGGTACTGTAAGAAAACCTGATGAAGAAGGTCATTCGATAAAGCCATATGAAGGAAATAATAGACTAGTCTTGGAAATGCTGCAGAAATATAATAATCCTTGGTAAATAGTTCTATTTGAAAACATGACTCAATTTCAATTTATAAAACAATATTTTATATTTTCAGGAATTCAGTAAACACCGATGTGCTGGCTTCAAAAAATATATTACAAGGATTAGTTCATAATTCTGAAAATGAAAGTGCTAAAATATTAACAAAGTTTGTTGAGCCATTATATCATGAAATTTATAAAACTGATAGCAACAGTGAATTTTCAGATAATGCATTCGTTATTGAAATTATTTTTAATCAGATAAAATTTAAGCATCATTCGTTGTTTTCAATTGAGCATGTATTAGAAAGACAATTATCAGAATTATATGTTTCAAATTTCAAAATTAAAAAAAACTTGAAGAAAGAAACAGAAATGTTGAATACTTTGAGAAAGAGAAAGAATGAAATTGTCGAAAGCATCATTGTATCATCTCCTACCGATTCTAAAAAAGTATACGGCGATACAAAATTTATAAGTTGTATAAATGAAATTAAAAAATGTAGAGAATCTTTATTGACAAAGTTGAAAGAAGAGCAAACCATAGAAAAAGATATTTTATCTGTTTGGAAAAACATAAAATATGTGAGGAAAAAAAATGGTATCAATAACACTGGCATAGTATTGATCATTAAAAAAATAAAAAATGAAGAATTATGGGAAGATGAAATAGAATTAGAACTTAAGGACAAAATAGATGAATTGAAATGTGAATATTATCAAGAAAGAAAAAAATATAATGAAAAAATTAAGAAATCTCACGATAAAACAATTAAACCAAGAAAACCTACTCTTAATTTCAAAGAAGATGAATTAAGAGAAAAAATAAAGAAGCAATATGCAAACACACTAAAATTTTCCAATGAAACATTGTTTTCATTTCAAACAAAATATATAGAAGAGGATATAACAAAAGTTATTGACACATCTCAAGAGTTGAATAGGCAAAAAGATGTTGAAAGAACGATGATGTTCTTAAAACTATACATAAATCATAAAGAGGTTTGTAAAACAAAAGCATTTCAGTTGGATAAAAACTTCACGATAAGTCTTCTTGAAAAATACACTGTTTATGTCAACGAAAAAATATTTTCATTAAAAATTTTGGTATTTGAGAAATTATCAATTTTGCCCTCACACATTTGTTACGAAATGTCAGTACCAATACCAGAAACTTTTAGTGATACAGAAATTATAAATGTTCAATTTAAAAACCAAACCAGCAAATTCCACAATCACTTTGGAGTAGGTTGTGGTGGTTCGATGGCAGATTTAATTTATAAAAAATTTCCGAAAATGGAAAATCTAAATCAGTCATCATACACTAAACAAATTTTGATAAACGAAGGAGATCTTAATTTATCAATGACATTGAACAAAGATCATGCAGACTCTAGAAAAACTAGAAGTATGAACAATTTAAGTCACGAGAAAAAACTGACAATATCAAGTTTAATAGGAACAGTTTTAGATCCAAACAATCCTGAGAATTCTTTCCTTTCAAACTATTTCAGGAAAATTGATCAAGAAAATATAGAAACTGATGAATTTTATTTGGATTCAGATATATATTTTAATTTCGAAAAATCTCCTTTATTTAAGAAATACAATTTTAGAAACATCAAATCGATAAGAGATAGAGTAGAAGATCAATTTTTAGTGTCAACACCAACTGATATCCGTCACTTATCAATTTTACCAGATGCTAATACAATCAAAACGAATTATTCCGAAAATTTAAATGTAGGGAATATAATAAACAACCATCGAAAAAGTAGTATGAAATATTTACAATCAATAAATAACTATATTTCTGCACACATAAAAGATGAAAACGAAAAAACTTTGGACAGTATATTAACTGATATACAATATCCTAGCATGAAGTAAGTATAAGAACATATTTCATAAAATGATTAGTTTTTCCTTGAAAAAAATTTTTTTTTTATATTCAGAACATTAACTATACATATTCTCGATCCAAAAACACCTCTTTTTTATCAAGCACGACAAACAAGTCCGCTATTACAAAATCAAAAAAGTGAATCAAAGGAATATTTGTTGAGAATTTGTATCTTTAGAGCATTTCATCTTCCAAATAGGCTAGAAACTAATACAGATACAGTTCAGGAAAATAATGAAGGTGTCACTGATAATTCATATTTAAAAATATTATCATTACAGAAATAATGAAACAATATTTTCATGATAGGTCTTCTGAAAATGGTTAGTTTACGACCATTCTTAAATATTAATTGTCAAGGGCAAACAAAACGAACTACAACTGTTATAGGAAACAATCCTACGTGGAACGAACAACTGAGCTTTTCAGTCAAGTAAATGTCAATAGTACTTATTATGAACATTATGAAATCAAAATACTTTTATTAAAATTCTTCACAATTCCTAGATATAATCCAAAATCAATTTTAACATTTCAATTGTATGATGAAATAGTTGACAATATGTTGATCGATGACAGATTGGAAGATTCAACTTTGCACTATTTGTATAGAACTCATTGGCTAGCATTTTTGAAAATTCCTTTAGCAAACGTAATTTCTCAAAATAAGGTTTGTTATGAATATGTGCAATTAACGTGATAAAATAAAAAAAAAAGATTAAAATGAAATCAAAATTATTTTTCAGATTGAAGGAAGCTTTTTAATGCACTGTCCACAAGAATTACTCGGATACAAATCTAATTATGATGAAAAACACCCAACATCTCATAAATCATATGAAAGTTTGAGAAAAGATTTATCTCCCAAACCAAGGGATGACATATTTATCAGTATGCACTTAGAAATTTTTCCTTACTCTAATAATGTGCCACAAATTCAGCTGTATGAAAAGCTGAATTCAAATGAAATGGATGAAACATTACAATATTTGCGTGAATTCAGTGAAAATTATTTATCTCAATTCCCAGATAGAAAATTGAGTATGTTGGTGATCGATTCCAGTGGTAACAGTATCTGTATTACAAGATTTTTTCATCCAATAGTTTTATTTGAATTTGGTGAATGTTTAAAAACGATATGTGAAACAACACCAAGAGATGACTCATCATCTTCAAAAAATTCTACTCTGAAAAAGAAAAGAAGAGATGACACAGCTAGAACTCTTCAATCATTATTATCTACAAATTTGGGTGAAAAACGAAGGCTATCAAAATCTACAAAAGAAAGCTTCGAAATGAAAACAATGGATGAAAATATTACGAGCGGCATTGAATTCACCTTAACAAATAAAATACAAATCTGTGCAAGATATGTTTCGCTGATTCCTTTGCATAATTCACAACTATTGCATAATCAATTTGTCGTCTTGTCTGCAATTGTATGTTGCACTTACATTATTATTTAAATTTCAATAAGCTTAATCAAATTATATTATCTTAATTGCAGCAAACGTTAAAGTTGGCATATGGCACTGCAATTGATCATACTATTCTTTTGATGAGTTATTTTATCGAAATGGGGATAGAATGCTGGTGTATTATGGGTTATGGTTTACCGGAAGGCATTTCAACGTATGTTTTGATGAAAGAAAACGCCTACACAAATGAAATTTGTTTAAAAAATCAGTATAAAAATTCAAGTAAAAGTATACTCAAACAAATTAACTGGCGCTATTGCATATTTGATGCTACAACAGGAAAAAAGTTTGATATAAAAGACCCATTTTGCCCATTACAAAAAGTATACTTTTTATGCAATGATGAAAATGTTAGTATATTATTTACATAGTCAGTAAAAATCTAGAAATATTAAATTTTTAAATAATTGTATTGCAGATATGGGCAAACATCCAAATAGAAGTGAGGTCCAATTTAATAAGATTCAATTTAAGCAACACTTCCGATTGGAGACCAGTTTTCCAAAAAGATAGTATTGTGTCATGTCCAGGACCTTTACCGAATGCAATATCGAATGAATCTGCAGACTCTTCTATTTATACATACGATGAAATCATTATTGTACAATTAAGAGATTTATTGGAAGACAAAATAATCAACAAGATAGAAAAATGGCGAGCACATAGAAAAACGACATGGAATAGGTAATAAATAGTTCACATAAAAAATGATTTCATTAGTAGTTGTTATTTTTAAAAATATTTATTAAAGATATTGTGGAAAAATATTACGAGATACACTCCCTCATTGGGAAAAATGGTGTTTGAATACATCGCTACCGAGGCCGAAAAACAGCAGTCAACTACAACAACTAATGCTGGCATACGAAGTAACAATTTCAAATCATTTTTGAAGCATGCAACATAATAAATGAAACTCGTATGATGCTTTCCATATTTATTTCTTTCAGATTTATGGATTTCCCTTAAACATAGCTTATACTACAATCAGTGACATTGTGTCAACAGTCAAAGGAACACAATTGCATTTGAATGAGCATTCTGATGTCGAGTTTGCGTTGGGGGTTGAAATATTTTCATACCCTAATTTCGTTTATAGCATATGGATATACTTTGCATCTATGATTAAAAAATAGAATGTACCCAGATACATAAAAAAGCACATATAATCAAATATGTGTTAACATTTTTTTATTCATTTCATAACATTATAAGAAACCATGCCCATATTTAGAAAAATAATAATTTTAACATATAGTACAAATATCGTGTTAAATAATTTCAATAATTGAAACATTTTCGATAATGTTTCTGAACTATGAATATAGATTGAAATAACAATATGTAATAAAACAACATGAGTCAAGTTATTGAATTTGATAAATAATAAAGAAAAAATATTATAACATTTTGAATATAATAACGTTTAATTTATTTATCAATTGACAATAATACAAAATTTTCATATTTCACAGACTTTTCTGAAAAACATATTTTCAATTCACATCGAGTAAACTTTTGATATGTTCATCAACATATGGTCATGGTGAAAAAAAGAAAAAAAATCTTTTTCAAAAAATCCAATAAGGAGATTCAAGACAATAAATAAAATGAATTTATCAATAAATAGTTCATTTTGATATAAATGTAATAATCCGAACGACTCACTAAATGTTGGTTAAGAATTTTCACCAACCACATTACCACATATTTTAGAAATTTGAATAGGATCAAAAAGTAGATTGTACATAGATTGTTCATAATGTTAATTTCACTGCTATCGAAACATAATAAATACTGTATAGATAAAATATTAAACAGGGTTTCGGCAAAACACAATTTTTATAGGGTTTGTTTAAAAAAACTTAATTCACATAAAATAAATCCTTACGCGATTATCCTAACATTACCATCAATGATACAGAGCACCAATAAGTTAAGATTAAGTAATTATTTGAAAATCAAATTAATAAAAATTGGCCAGATTTTTTTCTACTGCTAATGAAAATAATTTCAAAATAAATAAAATAAAACACTTAAAATGATTGAAGTTATGCAATTGGTATGACAATAATTGCAAATATACAGAAAATTTCACATTTTGTTTAGTATCAATAAATACATAACTGTAAGTGATAGGCAATTAAATGGACATATGCAAAACGTGCATTCTTATGCCGACTGATACCCTTATATCAAATAAATTAACATATGTATTTATAATAGAAAAGTATTTATTAAAATTCCAATATTTTAAGTATAAGTTCTATACATAGATATTAATAATAATATGAATTTGTGAAAATATAACAAAAATTTATCATCGTTAACTGTATTAAGATAATGAAGTGATGTGGTAAAAATAAATTTATACTCCATACACCGCCCACGATGACTAAAAAAATTATATATTTGAACGAGCGTGATGATTTCAATATAATATGCTCAATATTAAATTTTTACTCCAAGCGGACGCAGATTCGTAAAATATTCCTGCTAATTTTTTTTACAACACTAGACATAAAATCAAATTCTAAAATAGAATTAGAACTTACAATTTAAAACAAAAAAAAATATACATCATAACACATAAGACAATTTTGAAACGATAATTATTACAAAAGAAAACTAAAATCTCATAGAGCAAAAATGACTTCTGGCAATTGAATAATTTCAAATAAACGATTAAAATTTATGATTAAGATATTAATTTTATATGTAAGATATAATACATATTCATGATACATGTGCGCGCTCGCGCATGAAAAAAAAATATCGAATTCAATTTGTCAGCTAATTCTAATACTAAGTCGGAGAAGTCGGACTCGTTCGAGAACGCCTCAACTGCTGGATATAATGGCGCTGAATGGGTTTATGCAACGCGAGCTGTGCCAGAGCGTCGTCGATCGAAAACCACTGCCTCTTCCTTCCCATCTGCCTCGAGTCTTCCCATTCGGCCAATTCCTCGGTCACCATCATCACGTAGACTTCCGTCCGATGTTTGTGTTCGCGATTCTGAAAAAACCGGGAGGAAAACATTAAAATTTCGCAACTATAAAAATGATACTCTTAAATAATGATTCATTCGTCGAAATAGCACGGACAACGAACCTATCAATCTTTATATGGTATGCCATTATGGTAATGCAATTGCAACGTAACAAACATTTTCAAGGTCACATTGTTAATTATGACTTTCGATTTTAAAAATTTATATTTTTTTACGATGTTGGATAAGTGCGTACGCAATTAAACGACTGTTTATTTCTAGATCTGATAACATATAAAAATGAATGTTTATATACGTATGTATATTTTTGTCCTTTTCGCTGCAACACCGTTCGACTGATCACTATGAAAATTGGGATGTATATGAATTTTTTTGTGGAGAAGGTTTTTGTGCTATCCTTCTCTGTTGCAGCTTCCCACCAGGTGGCACTGCAGCATATCAACTTGTGCACCGTTCAACCAATTACCTTGAAAATTGGCATGTATATGTATTTTTCGCGGAGAATTTGTTATCGTTATCCAATTTGTTGCAGCTCCCTACCGGGTGGTGCTGCGGCATACCGACTTCTATATCAGTTAACCGATCCCTATGATAAGTTATAATACAGACTGGCTGGACGTCTGCAAATTCAGTTATTTTTTTATAAAAATTTAATTGAACTATTTGGAAATAATAATAATACATCTATTGCAACATGTTAAGGATTCGTTCAAATATTTATTACGAAACGAAGAATCTATGAAAGGACAATAAGTTATATACATTTCATTCAATACATTTTCTTGAGATGGCTTGTTGGATATCAACGAAACTACAGACCGTTTACAAACACCGAGAACCGTACATTTAACTTTTATCTATACAAAAACAAATTCTCACATTTCGGTACGCATACGGCGAGACGAAGAATCTATATCTCACATAATCAACTATGTAAACAACGTCGATAATACGCTCCAAAGATAAACCCACGAAATTAGCATACAGCACCGACCGTCCTACATTAAAAAACACATTTTCAACATCGAAACCTCGCACGGTGCCCAAGCAAACACCGGATACGAACCTCGAACACGCCGAGGCACCTCCCCAAGCGTCCCAGCACCCCGGCTTCCTCCAGCACCTCCCTGCTGGCGGTGGCGGGGGGCTCCTCGTCGGGCTCCACCCCTCCTCCGGGCACGATCCACTTGTCGGGCCTCCGCGACGAGGACACGAGCAGCACCTACATCAATAACGCGGATTACAATCGTGGGACGTTAGCGGGGGCTCCGCGGGGGCCCCGGGGGGCGTTCTCACCTCGGTTTCGAGGTCTGACCGCACGCAGATGCAGGCGGCGCGGCGCCTGAACCCGTCCTCGTCGTACATCCGCGTCGAGTTGGGCTTCTCCTTCACCATGGCGGGGGCGCGGGGTGGCGGGGGGCGCCGGGGCTTGGAGGCCGGGTGCGGGGGCTGCGCCCTCCGTGGGTTGGTCGCGGTCGTCGAGAGCCGACCTCACGCCGGCTACCGCACCGACATGCCGATCGCAGACACCGACTCACGCACACAGCCGCAAAGGCTCGGATGGAGGGTCGTGACGTTTCGATGTGCGGGCATTGTTTGTTTTTGGTTTTTTTTTTTTGGTGATGGTTTGGGTGTTTTTTTTTTTGGGGTGGATTGTGTTTTTTGAACGTTTTTTTTATTGTGTTTTGAGTTGTATGTAGATATGTGCGAAAATGGGAATTTTGAACGAATGGGAAAAACCGGGAACTTTGGGAAAAAATTGGAAACTTTGGGAAAATTGGGAAAAATTAAGGTATATAGGTAACGATTAGAGAAAGGTCACATTAGTTTAAAAATAAGAGTTTTTATCAAATTATATTTGGGTGTTAAATGCCACTTTCAATCAAATTTTGTGTAGGTATATAATTTATTTAATAAACTGTAAAATATAATAAAAAAATTCTAAAAAAAAGCAAATTTTAGGTAAGTATTGCCATTACGTAAAAACGTATAGATTCATTCAATTGTTGCATTATTTATGTGTACATTTGAAAATCTCATTGATAGGTAAGTACCTACAGCGTAACACCGGTTGCATCTTTTTTTTTCAATTTTCCCACCACTCAAAATTCCCAGGGAAAAAACCCGGTTTATTCCCGGGAATAAACCGGTTTTTTCCCGTCGGCACATCTCTAGTTGTATGTTGTAATCGGGCAATTATTCGTGACAATAGAACACACATCAATTAAACACTGATAATTGAACACAATCTACAAAAAGGTTTTTAAATTTTGTTAGTTTAAGTGTTTTTTTTGTGTTGATCGTGTGTTTTGAATGTTGTAGAACTGTTTTGTAGGTTTTATCTCTAGTAGTGAATGTTGGTAACCACACAAATGAATACGTGACAGTAGAACATACTATAATTAAACACTGATAATTGAACATAATACACAAAAAAGTTTTTAAATTGTATTAGTTCAAGTGTATTTGCATTAATCGTGTCTTAAATGTGCTAGAATTGTTTCATTACTTTTATCTCAAGTAGTAAATGGTAAGCAGAAAAATGAATGAGTTGCACATACATTTGAACACAGTGCCAATTGAAAACAATCCAATTTTTTTTTTAAGTATGTAGTAATATAATATCAGACGTTTTGTTATTTTTTATTGAACAACTGTTAAGCTTATTTAATCATCTAGCTAAATTTAAATGTTTGTCAATCTCAGAAATAATGTTGAATTTTTTTAACATACAAATGCCAAAGATTTTTTAAAAATAATAATTATTATTTCAAACACTTTTTTAGATTGTGTTAAATTGTCAATGTGTTCAATTGCCATGGAAATGTAGTAAATATTTCAAATTATTCCTTTAAATATTTGTTGTTTAAATGAATGAATATTCAGTTAAAAGAAAAAACAAATTAATAAATATTTTTTTTAATTAATAAATAATTCATAATTGATAAAAAAATTAATACAATTGTATAAAAAGATTAAAAAAATTTAACTCAATTTTTCGCAGTATTTTTGAAATTCGGTTTTGTGTTCATCTTTTAAAAATCTGTTCATATCTCTGAGTAAATAGTGAAGGCTTTTCCAAGGGAAAAAAATTGTATCGAGAGTGTCTAAAAACTTTGTATAATTGTTGGAACTTTTGTACAAAGATACAGCCGATTGAAATAATTTATAATTGTCTTTGCTGAGAGATGTTTTTACACATTTAACAAAATCAATCAGATTTCCTGGAGCTTTTTTTATATTGACCAACGATGAATTTTCATTTTCGTTCTCTCCAAGATCTAGCTGTACAGGTAAAATTTTAAGTTTTTTCTTCTTATTTTTGAACTCCACTTGATCATACACATTTTCTACTTCAGCCACAGAAATGCTAACTTTAGCAGCAGCTGAATAGTTTTTGGCCGGATCGTTTTTCATATCCAAAGCACTAAATAGATCCGAAGCTTTTTGAGGTCCAGTTTCTTTGTACATCGAATTCTTTGCATTTATGTAATAATTCATTTCGCCCACAACTTCACTTGATTTCGGCAAATTTTGTAAATTATCGGAGTGAACTCTCTTTTTTGGAACAATTCTGATATTCGACGACGATTGAGCAACTACGTCGTTATTTGAATGATAATTTGAAAGATCTTCGGACGGTTTGAGTGGTTTTAATCTGGGAGATGGAAGGTCTTTTTCAGCATTTTTAAAAAACCTACAAAGTTCACTGATCGTTTCTCCAAATTTCGCACTCGAATTACAATAGTTTCTAAGCCAACCTGAAAGTTGATTTTTCAATTTAGGATTATTAAATCTCGTATCACACAGTAAAATAGCACCATAATCATTTTTGTGTCGGATAACTCTGCCGATCGCTTGATTGACGGCTCTAGAGGCTTCTAAAGAATACCACTCGTCTCCCGATAGATATTCTTTATCTTTAGCTCTCTGCTCTTCCAAATATTTCTTCTTCAAAATAATTCTTGGATCTTTAAATGGCGGGAAAGGAAGTCCCGTTATGACCACAGCTCTTCCGTTCATATCCGCAAAATCCAATCCTTCAGATACTTTTCCGCGACAAACTGCCAAAAAACAAGCCCCACGAGAAGTCACATCACTGATTTTGGTATAAAACTCTGACATTATAGAATTGAAATTATCTTTTCTTTGTGGTTCGACGTAAATAGGCTTGATATTCGATATACTCGTCCATATACCGTTAACTTGCCACATTTCTTGGCATTTAGATAAAATGGGATATGAAGGAAAAAATACGAGTAATCCGTCGGGAACTACACGAGTGAAACTCAAAATTGTTCGCCCCAACGACATGATGTACTTGGGGTTGTTTCTATTTTCAAAGTTTGAGTTCAATAGTTGACCGTCTGGACCGTGGCTGATGACTTTAACAAAAACTTGACTTTCTTTAACTATATGAGGATTTTCTAACCTAACATTTATTGGAATAGCCAATTCGGATATCAAAGGTTTTAATGGAGCTAGAGTACCACTCGTTAATATGATACATCTAACTTGTTGATCCAAAAGTTGTTTCATTCCAAATCCTGGACTGAAGCACCAATAGCTTAAAACTCGTTCTGCAGAATTTGAAGATGATGTTTTTACAGTTGACCAAGAATCGCTTTTTTTAGTTTTTTTTTCTTCTATATGCACGTGTATTTTATATGAAGCCATTATTCGTTTTTTATAAAGTGCAAGATTATTACCGTATATGATATTCAGCAAATCTGAAAACTTTTGAAGGCCAGCACCTTTTCTTTGAAAAGGTGAAGAACCGGCTAAAGTTGCTAAATATTGAACTAAACTGTCTATGAGAGAACAAACTAAATTAGCGTTGTTATCGTGAATTTGAGCTTTCATCAACAAATCAAAAATATAGCTTCCATCAAAAGTAATACCGTCGCCGGGTTTAACGTCAATTTCATCGATAGCCTTTTCCAATGACAAAAATATAGTTTTCAATGTACACAAATCTTCAGGAGTGAAATCTTTCGGTTGTGAATTTTCTAAAGTTCCATTAAAGTCGACTCCTTCTTCTTTATTTTCTGATAAAACTTTCATCACATGAGTTATCTCGTCTATACATAAAGCAATATCAGTTGATCTTATTTGTAACGATGCAGAATCTTCACACATTCGTTCTACATTATGAGCTTCGTCTAAAATAATCACATTGTTTGCCAATTCTATACCGTTTGCTTTACGTGCTTTTGGATCTAAGAGGTAATTGTAAGGCATAAATATAATATCAGCAGCCTGCTTGAGATCTTTTGCCAAATAGTATGGACAGCATGACAATTTTTTACCAACTTTAACTAGATCTTCGATATCTAATATTGTATTGTCTTTAACACTAGAATCCTCTTTTTTAGATTCTACATTCGTGTGAAAGTAACATGTCCGTGATTTAACCTTCGCTTGACACATGTGGATTTTATTCGCATTATTTGTTTCTTTCGAAACTTCCGGGTGGATACACATTTGATCTCTAGAACCAAGAACTGCGGCTTTGACATGTCTATAATTAGTACGTTTAAGTTCTTGCATCGCTTGCGATAACTGAGAATGCGTTCTCGAAGCATAAATGATTTTGGGCAAGCCCCAACTGTTCGTTGGCTCGTCGCTTTTGGAGTTTTTACCCGAAGCATTTTTGAGGTTGTTTTTGAGAAATGCAGCAAAACCAGTAGCAGGAGCGTCACCGGCCTGTATATTTATTTGTATCTGTGCTTTTTTCACGAGAAGCCAAGCAAGAGAAGAACACAAAATGCTCAAAGTTTTACCAGTTCCCGTTGGAGATTCGAGTACCCCGTTAAAACCACTTTGCAAACACTCGATCAATTTTTCCATGTAGGCTTTTTGAACATCGTAAGGTTCAAAAGGAAACGAAACAGGAATTCCTTGAATCATTAGATCAACCATCGTGAAAGTCGATTCTTAAATATTTCACTACTATACAACTTTGACAGATTGAAATGGCGCCAACGAAAGACAATCAGCTGCTTGAATAACAATTAAATTCACAGCCAGAACTTCACACTAAATAAAACAATAATTAAAATCACATTCAAAGCAATAATTCAATAATTTGTAATCATTTTAATTTTTTTATGTCGTGTAAGCGTTTTTTTTTATCAAAATAAATATATTTAAATATTTTGCAATGTTGATGATAATAAAATGATATTATTATTCCGATTACAAATATTTGCAATAATACTGTTTCATTTATGATAAATTGAGTAATAATTATGAAATCAAATAATGTTTTATAGCGGAATAATAGCATGTGTAGGCCAAAAATAATCTCCGACATAACCTGTTGAAGTGTCATCTTTCGCGTGCAATCATGTCGGGAAAAGAATTAATCGTATGCTTTTAAGAACTTTTTATTTTGTGGCTTTTACCATTTCACTTTCATCTATACACTAACTATAATTACTCATACATATTTTATTTGGAAACATGTAAAGTTTTGTTCTGTTTGTGTTCAAGTAATATATCATTGAAATTATTATAGGGAGGAGACGACGTTACGATCACATTTGAAGATCAAAAGAACATCAACAAGTTTGCGCAGTTGAATGCTAAACTTGAAGATGTTAAAGAAAACTTGAAAACTAAACAAAATGATATAAAAAATTTGGAAGAAGCATGCGACGAGTTAGCTCTGATGGATGAAGATGAAGATAAAATTCCTTACCTTATTGGAGATATCTTCATTTGTCAAAGTGTTGGAGATACTTTGGTATAATATTTAGATCTAAAACAACATATGTGTTTGTTTTATCGGCATTGTAACGTTTTCTTGTTTGTTTTTGTTATAGAAACGCCTTGAAGAAGCCAAAACTCAAAAAACAGAAGAGATCAAAGAGCTAGAAGGACAATCTGATGGAATCAAAAACCAAATGACAGAATTAAAAGCTCACTTATATGGAAAGTTTGCGAATAAAATCAATTTAGAAAACGAAGATGATTAAATTTCATAATTTTAATTTCTAACATTTCTGTATGCAAACTAATATTTTTAATTACTTTGTGTAATATTTCGTTCATTTACACTTTACATCTTTTTCTCACTGCGATACTCGAATTAACTCTAAATTTGTTAGCTTATAACATTTTATTTAATTTTAATTAATTTATATTTATAATTTTAAAATATATGCATCGTCAGCACATTATATTTTGTCACTTATAAAATAAAAATATTGTAAAACAATCTTAAGCATTTTAATTTTTTTATAGTTTAGTAATCATTGATTGAATGTTGCGCAGTTAATTATCAATGAATCAAGTTTTCTTTAATTCTGTAATTGCATTACTGTCCTATATAAAAGGTCAATGAAGCTCATGGATCCTTTCTAAATCGAATAGATAGAATGATCAATTTCACGCTTCCATAATAGTAAAGGTCATTTTATGTTGGTAAAGAAAGGAGAAGGTATTCCTATTCAATAAACCACAAAATTAATTTGAAAGAAAAAAATATATATTTGAATTGTTTATACTTGTTCGTAATATGTGGACTTTTAAAGTTTTAATATTTTGTTAACATCTGAATTATGATTTTCACAAATTTGTTATTATACATTTATTTTAAAGCATGGAAATAAAAAAGGAATATTTCTACCTAAACAATGGACTTTCAGTAAATTTATGTGATTAATGATTGGATAAGTGAATAAAATCAATTATCTTTTAATTATAATAAATAAGCAAATTGATTTTATAGATAAATTGAATACATGCTAAAACGATTCGTACTCACTTGTTATGAACCATAATATGTTTATAATCTTCACAATCAAAATAAACAACTTTCCCATCAAACATTAAATCCAACCAGAAACATAAAACTCAACACCATTGGCGGCTCGTCCCATAGGGCTGTCATCCTTCATCTCTAAAATAATTAACTAGATTCTTATTTGCTGATTTATACTGCAATTATTAGATAACATTCTTATACCGCATATTTTGTCCTAATAAGATACTAAAAATTCTGTATTATAATCATGGCCCTAGGCCCGAGGTTGCAAAAGAGGCAGGCATCGATCATCGATCAATTTTATAAAATAATTTTTACATTATACCTATTATACATTATTCATAATCCGACTTGTCGGTACCTACTAAAAAACTACCGTATTCTTCCTAAAATAAGACCTCCTCCGAAAATAAGCCCTACTGTGATTTTAAGAATTTTTTCAATCCTATCCTGTAAATAAGCCCTACCCTGAAAATAAGACCTAGTGAGGAAATGTCCGACAATGTGGTACTTGTGACTGGTTATCTCAGTGGTTCTGAATCGGTGCTCTGTATATAAAATTAAGATTTTGTACAAATATAATTTTTTTAATTTGATTTCTTTGATTTTAAGTAGTTAAATTTTTGATAAAACTTATATTTGCATAGTTTTGCAAACTGCGATGTTTTCATTGATTAAAACCTTGTATTTTATTTAAAAAAAAAAAAGTGTTTGAATTATTTATTTATGAGCAAACCATTGTTGGATGATATATCACATGTACCTACGAGGAGTATAAATTGTATTTACGAACTTGTTTCCCGAAAATAAGCCCTAGCACTATTTCTGGGTACAAAATCAATATAAGACCGGGTCTTATTTTCAATATGTAATTTAAACGATGAAAAGAGAAGGCTCGATAAAGTTTTTGGCCCTATTTCAAAATATGAGGGAACCATGATTATAATTTAAAAAATCAACCCCCCCCAACACAAATTCTCACAAACCACCACCGTTCAACATCCCAAAATTTCCCACCAATCAGCCCTCGACTAGCACCTCACAAAATTTCACACCCGACTTCATCCTTTTCAAGTACAGCCAAAATGGCGGCGCGCCTCCTTCGCCTCGCCGGTTCGAAAGTGCAAACGTCCGAGTGAAAGTTGCCACCGAAGTCGACGGTGGGACAGTCTGCAGCTCCGAATGCTGCTGCTGCTGCATCTCGTCTCTCTCTTTCGAGGGTATCGTCTTCGTGGGCCTCGGAAGCGATCCGTGCCACGGGTTGGTGCAGCGACCCGGCGACCTTTCGCCGAATAGAAAGTGGCTTCTCCGAATTGTTGCTGCGTTTTTTGTATGCGTTTTTGCTAATGATGATACCTTTCGAAGTGGTGTGTGGTTTGGAGGTTGCCTTTCGTTTCGGGATGGTCGGTTTGATGGATTGTCCTGGTTTTTTGGGCGATCTGATAGATCTGGAGATGTATGGAAAATGGCAATTTGTTAATTTGTTAAAAAAATTCGCAATATTTTTTTTTATTTTATATTATAAAATATACTTATATTTTGCTATCATGCAGCTTTGTAATTAAAAGTATATGTAAAGATCATTTTTATTATTGATTTGAAGCTGCATTTATATTATGCCCAATTTTTTAAAGACGTTTTTGCTCCAACAGAAAAATCAGTGAGCTTGTTTGAAGTATTTGAAGCCATTTTTATTTTATTTCAATGTGAACTTTTTGTTCGTTTGTTCTACAAAAACTTGATAAACTCGATCAATGTTTTTTGCTTGATTTTATTGTGCATCTGAAATTGAGTCACGTCAAATTTTGAAACTGATTAGTTTCCGCATCGTTACCAAACTAAAAGTAAATAATTTTCGTTCTTGAAAATTGATTAATGTCGAAAAATTTATAAATAAGCCATCGAACTAAACATTTTTTTAATAACTCAACGAGGAAACGATTTCGAATGCATTCAAAATAAAACAAACATTCTCTTCAAAATTATCTACCTCTATTCCGCAACCATAATTTTTAATTTCATTAAGCTTTTCAAACCATTTTTTGCTCAATTCGAAATGCATTAATTTGACAAACGCCTTGATTACGACCGAATCTTCAAAACGCGTTTTTTACACTCGTACTTCCTAATTACATAAATATAAAAAAACCGCTAAATATACATTTACATACAGCAATTTTGCAAGCGATTCATTGCACACATTTTCTCATACAACGATCGCAGATTTTACATGAACCTGCGTCACGCCGCACAAAATATGTCATTTTAAAACTGTTCATCATCATCGTCGTCTCTTTTTCGATACTGACTAGATGACCTTGAGGACAATGTGGGAATTTTCAAAAATAACCCAAACATGATCCGGTCATTTCTCGCGGAGTTGAAGCTCACGACGGCCACGATTCGAATAATTTCATGCACCGATCGTCGCCGGTGAAAGTTCGCCTTTTACATACATGTGTCTTGTAATAACATCGCATGTTACATATGTATGTACACGAGAATTAGCTGCAACGGTGAACCAGTGCGTGTTGAGTCACGATCTTCTTCAAATACTGCTTTTTTTCAGACGGTCTTCGTTTGGGCGTTTGGACAAATGGACGAAGGAAAGTTTCTATTTGTATTATTTTTCGATTGTAACGGGTTAATGTGGAATTTGCTTTCTTTGGAGAAAGATGAGTGCACTTAATTGGGTTGTTTTCGGTTGTAATTGTATTTAATTTGGATAAACGTTTCAATTTTGATTTTTGAATGACGAATTGTCGGTAATCGAAATGTTGACAATTTTTCTTGAATGTATAATATATAAATGTAAGCATGATACAGAACGCAAATTAAATGAATGTCGATTCGATGATGATTGAATTTGTTCAGAGATTGGAAAGGTCAACGATCGATCCGATGCAAATTTCTCAGTTTTCTATTTTCCATTGGCAGTTTCTCTTCAAATAACTTTATTTACTGTGTAATTAAATTCGCCGTTTCATTCAAATGTTTTCATTTTTACAACCATTCGTTGCATCCATTAATACTTTTAGAAAATTATAATTCGAACCACCTTCAACGACGACTTTCATGCGCATCGTTTAACGCGAACAAGTTAACATCATTCGTACTAAAATAGACAATTTTTCGCACATCCAATCCTCATTCAGACCGACGTAATTTATATAAAAAAAACTCAAACCGAATCAAACGTACTAAATCGTACAATTACGTTATTAAATTTCACCGCGTTTCGTACATCTTTGACATTTTGCGTTTGCTCTTTGTCGTTTGCGCGGTTAAGGCGAAAGTTCCACTCGGGACGATAATGTTTCTAGCGAAAAACAATTACTCTTCTTAACGTTTTAAACGAACGACAACAATGAAGATGACGGAGCAGATTAAAATCGGACCGAGAAGAAAAAAGATTCAAATGACGATCACATGATCGCATTGATTATGTCGAAGAATGGGCAATTAATTACCGGCACGCAAAAGCGCCTGAAAAGTGAACGGGATTCATTGTTCATATTTAATTTGTCGCTCGCGTTTAAACGGTCGTTAATTATGCGTTTATTGGGTCATATCTTTGGCTTTTTGTTTTCGATTTTTCCTTGCAGGTTTTTATGCGTTCCAGTTCCAAATAAGACGTTGCTGAAAAAATCGGATGTGTTGGAAAAAATGCGGGTTTCTGTGTCTTGAGAGTTGACCTTGTATTTATTTAATAGTCGATGGCGATTTTTTTTAATTTGAATTGTATTATAAAGAGGAAAAAATACAGTTGAAGTTTACTGTAAAATCGAATGAAACATTCAATATTACGGTTACATTATAATTTATACAAATGGGTTAATCAATTAATTCATTTATCGAAGTATGTAGTGTTTAAAATTCATTGAATATTAAATTCACGTTTGATATTAAAGCCACAACATTCGACATTTCATGAAACGTATTTTACAGGAAATTCCATTTTCTTCATTTGCATACGCAATTTTATATTAACAAACAATTAAATCAAAATCGTTTTAAAAACATCCTTATTGCAAGTAAAATGAAAAATTAAATATTGGAATTTCAGTTTCAGTCCCGGAAAAAGTGAAAAACTCCAATATGATTTATTAATATACTCCGACAATTGAATCTTTAACATATTATATTATTATTCTTATTCATTCACCTAAAACTGTTTTCGATACATTTTCATTATTTGTTAATTGACAAATGAAACAACCGTATTTCAGATTCGATCTCGGAAAATATGAAAAATTCCAACGTATATTCACACGTATGTTCAATAAACAATGAACATATTGTACAATCCAAACCTTCAACAACCTCTCGAATCGTTCAACCCTATCAAAACACAAACCCACAAACCAAACCCCACCGCGAACGATCAACCCACAATCAACCCATCCAACATCCGCATTGCCTCTCTTCTAAGCCTCACGAGACCGACACCGACAGGCACACGACCCGAGAGAAGGGGGCCCCCACCAGCCGGTGGCGAAGCCCGAGGGGGGCGCAGGCCGACCCGGCGGAGGCCCTCACATCGGCCGGAGGTGTCGCAGAGTCGACACGTGTCCTCCAACCGAACACCAAGTCCATTGTTCTACTTAAGCCATGGAGAAGGAGCATCAGCCAGACTCGATGGCCACCGTCAACATGAAGCCGGAGTATCCTCCGTCCGAAGTGTACAGCACTTCTGAGCCTCCTCCGGTTTGTTTTTTTTTTTTAAATATTTTATGAGAATGTTGTTTTGAGTTTGTGTGTTGATGGTTGGAAATTCGGTGTGTGAAAGTATGATTGTGTTTATATGGTATTCTTTCGATGTTATGGATCGATTTTTTTTGAAAATATAATATGAAATTTTATAATATGTCTATGCTTGGAAATTTTTTTTTTAATTATTCATATAATTTTTTAAAAAAATAATCAAAACCGGCACTTTTAATGAATCTTACAAAATTATGTTAATGTAAATTAATACGCAATTATTTAATCATCGTACATATATTGAATTTCAATATAATAAACGGCAACATTTCGGACGTTGTGTATAACAGTTCGTTGTTAACCTTCACGAGAGAACCTTTCTAATGGAACCGGTCGCACAGAGAAATTTTTCATTGCGTTTCAGTTACGGTATGGCCCGTAGATGAAACTCATTGTTTTCTAGATATGTTCATCTTTTTTTATTCGAGTAAATAAATAAACCGTTGCAGTTTATGTGTCATAGAAGACGTTTCGCCATTCGCGACGAAGCGGATCTGTCAAGCGGTCGAGTTTATATGATACGTTTTTTCTTGCTATAAACTGAAAAAATGTATCGTTTCAAAACTTGTTATTGTTAAATGTATCGTATGTATGTATTTTTTTTGTATTATAGAAAAAAAACAAAGGGTCACTTCGAACGTTTGCATAATGCGAATACATCCGCTTCATTGATGAATGGCCGATTAAATAAACATTATGCTTGATTTCATTCAATTCTATAAAACGGTGTTATTTGCAGAAAAATAAATATAAATAAAAAAAAATTGTTTTATTGAAAATTTTTACAATCTTATAAATCGAATAGTTGAAATCATTTGCATAATTTTATATAGTACAGTAGAAAAATATAAAAATATAAAAACCCGGAAATTTTCCATCGAATATATAAATTTTTTCCAATACGTAAAATTTATGCAAAATTTCATTTCACGCCCGATCAAGCAATAGAACGTTGGTAAAAAATACTTATTTTCCTCATATTTTGAATTTGAATAAATTTCTCATTACAGCCGTTACGTGTTCATTCTTTTATGTTTATGCGAAGAAAAAATATTAATTTATTGCGCATGAAACAATCGCGCAATCACATTTTACAAAACATCGTTCGCACAGTGGTGACTTTGAGTTCATGCGAAAACAATATGACCGGACAAATCAGATATCGAAATTACAGTGTCGAATGAAAATATTGACATGTGCAAATTATGTAAACGAAATCGTACAAAGCATATGTTCCGCACTGACTAGAAAGTGACGTGCAAAGAGATCGTAATTAATGTGAAATTTTCCCATTTTTTATCGTAAATTATATCATATGAATCGCTGTTATGATTTTTTATTACATATGTGCAATGTTTGTTTATATTAAAGCCAAATTTTTGATGAGATGTCATAATTTCGAAAGTCGAAAATGTTAAATAAACAGATGAGAAACAACTGACATTAAGCATTAGAAGAATCACGTTAATATTTATTATCTCACAATATTGAACGCATCATCAATTGGATTATGTTCAATTAGAATATTCAAATTTTATAATTCGTATTCGTATCGGTGATTTTCCATATATTTTATAAATGATAAAATTTAACTAGACGTGGTCTTTTTTGAACCGTCAAATGCAGCAGTGCGTTAAATTCGTTGAACTATACTTTCTATAGAAAACAACTCATTAACCCTAATTACGAGTCTGTCGGTGGAATGCATTATGCGTTAAAAAGCGACACCCGTATTCGAAAATGCACTTCGAAAAAAAAAATGAAAAATCATATTGACACGTTTAAACGTTTGAAAAAAATATTTTTCATAAACCTACTTATTTATCTTCGAAAAGCAGGCAATTGTCACGTTTTCGAACATCATGTTCGTGTACTTTTGTCTATTTCAAGGCGAATATCATTATCGATAATTACACACGCTCTTCTAAGTGACGTGCAAAAAAATCGTCATTAGGAAAAATAATATATAGGCATTTTCCCAAATTATGGGTTGATTTAGACACTTGGATCGGTGCCGATACGTGTGAGTATTTTTCCTCTATTGTGCAATAAGAATAGTAATTGTTCGAGTCGGATGTGTTTACCAAGCTCTTGCAGTGCATTGTAGCATTGTTCTGTCGAATCTAACGTCTTCTTGACGAAAGAAAAATAAACAGTCGATTAAAAAAATATTCGGAGGAAGACCACTTATGCAATTTCTAGATCGCCATCGATAGCGATAGATAAATAAATTCAGAAACGAAAAAAACCGTTGCACAATTAAATATTGTGTCATATGTACATAACAAGCCGTATTCGCATCTGATTGGTGTATAAAAACAAAAAAAGAGAAATACAGGATGAGCTGATACGCTTTCGGACAATTGTTCGCTTTTATAATTGCAGCTTTTTTCAGTGACAATTGCAAACGTGTTCTATATACGCAAATTAACCATGCTGATTTTCGTGACCATAATATTACTGTTCAAGAAGACAGAAAACATTAGAATTATGCAAAATGCTGTCGATACCGCGCATTCGAATATGCCATTCAAAAATATAGCCAAAGATGAATGTATCGAAATCGTGCCAGGGTCGTTTATTTTTGCCGATGCATCTGTAATCGACTTTTTTAAAGTATGTTAAATAAAATCAATCATTGCATTTATATAAAAACTGAATAAATCGATGTTTGATTGGATGAATAAATAAAAACGAACGTTAGAAACAAAACGTGACATTATTCAGAAAAATGAGTCTATTTTCAATTTTTTTTCATTTGTATCGGTGTCAAAGCTGATAAATGAGTTAGTTCTTTTTTATACTTTCCATTAACACTTTTCAATGTCGCTTTAATGTTTTTCATGCATTGTCAGAATGGATGTCTTAAAAAATTATCTATTATACACGGATTGTTTTGAAAAACACTTATCGTATACGAACTAAATATATTTCATATAAAAAGTTCTGCATTTTACGCAATATTATTTGAAAAAAAAATCATATAAAATTTTTGAATTCATTTTCACATACAATATAATCTGTTTCTTTCAAAATGCACTCAATAAAAAATGATCATTGTTAGAAACCATTTTTTTCTTCGATTGGCCCGATTTTAATTTTCCAGACACATGCTTCTGAATAATAGACTAGATTAATAAATCGCATATTCAAAGCCTTGCAATTGCCGGTTCTTATGAAAATTTATTAACCGTGACTGTCTTGTATGACATTAATACGAGTGTTTGTTATTTTCAAGGATGTCTATATTGTGTTATCGAGTGAAATAGTACAGAACCTGCACCGACTACTTAAAACATAAAAAAAAACAATAAAAAATTAATTCCCGATCGATTCGTTTCGGCTGTTAAATCCTCAGAAACTCATTACGGAGTTCGGTGAAATCGACGCGATCGAATCACCAGTCCATTCCATTGTAATTTCTCTTCTGACTTCTGATCCATTTCAATAACAATGAAAAAACGATCTCACCTATCTTATTCTGCGATCGAATCTAAATATAAATTTAGCTTGTTACGAATGTGAATTTAACTCGAAACCCGTTTCTGTCAACAGGCTTACAGACACCCGAAATCGGCATCAGTACAAATCGCCAAAATAGCAGCTGCAACAATAATCCTGTCTTCTTTATTGTTGGGATCCTTCATCCTCGCAGCCAGCTATGTCCAAGCGAGAGCAGGATGTCACCAACTCGACCAACTGGATGCCATGTTGGAAAAAGAGTTGGCTTTGGAAGCAAGACAGATGCAAGCAGACGCCTACATGCAGGTACAGTGTCCCAATTTTCATTTCGCTCATTATGCGATAATACATACAACACTGGTTAAAATTAAAACCGAACAAAGCCTGCATTATATTTTTAATATTTTGAGCGCGTCCAAGGCCTCTAAGATGGCGTATGTTACGTGCCTTTTGAATGTTTCGCACGAAAACGCGAAAAAAAAGCGCAAACGAGGAAAATACGTGTAATTATCATATTCAACGAAGACGCTGAGAATATTCGCCATACAGCACTGCAATCGAAATTTATACGAATTAAGAAATTTGTATCCTGCTGAATGTATGTTCGCGACTAGAAACGAAATCGACGCAGTCTACCGATTTTGCTTGAAACAATGGACTTTGCAAAAACATGACCGACACGTTTCAGAATGAATGAGATCATTCAGCATTGTTGGAATCTAGTTTTTTGTTTAATCAATTTGAGACCAAACATTCATTGATTTGGTCTCATTGCACAAATTTACAATATTGTCGAAAAATCGAGGACATGAGTCGGTACAAAGGTTATAATATATATTCATAAAATAATACAACATATTCATATTGATAATAGTTTAGATTCAACAGTTCATCAACTTCTCCGTACGAATATTTAATATCTGAAGCTGTATGTACGTTTATCTTTTTTTACATATCATTAGACGTGTCTTTCGAGTTTCTCTAGAATTTTCGCACAGTTCCGAATTTCAGACCACGTTTTTAATCGACAAGAAGCCATGAAAACGGGAGCCATGACTTTGAGAACGGACCGACGTTAATTAGTCGTGTACGAAAGGCATTAGTCGACGTCCATTTTGAGTCTGCTCGGTTGCGGCCATTGTTAGACTATCTCACGGTGAGTCGTGTTAGCCGCTCGAAACCTCAATTTTCGTCGAGAAAATGTTGATTTTTTTTATCTTTTTTTCATTTTTGGGTTGTTTTCGGCGTCTCTGCGTTCACGAATCGGTCGAAGATCGAATGTGACGTCGAGATAATGATCGGTTCACGCGTTCTTTGTCGTTCTCGTTGCAAACGTGCTTAATGGGGTCGTATAACGTATTTGAGATGAGTTTCATATTTGGATTATGTGAAATTATTATTATTATTATAAAAAATGTATGATTGTTTGAAAAAAGTAAGATTTTGTTTTATTTTTATATGATTCTTAATAATGCAAAATTCAAATTAGGAAAGTTGTGTTTAACTTTTCAAAGTTTTTCAATGCGAATTAAACTATCCGTATCTAAATTTTTAAAATTGTTGAAATATATTATATTTTCACTGGCAGCGAATGCTTTTTACTAAATTTACATTCACGAAAAATATATTCATATGACGACGAAATTAGCCGCTTTTTCGAATGCAAATTTTTGCAGAGAAACCGCGAGAAGAAATTGCATTTCAATTGATTCAATTCATCATACGCAAAACACAATAAATCGGTGAAAATTTTAAGAGGCACGACACAACGACCGCCTTTTCGACCGTGTCAAAAATATCTAAGGATGTACACAAGTATGGACATAACGTCGCCATTGAATGCTAATACAACCCATAAAAAACATCACACAGGCAATAAGAGCCCAAAACCACCACAGCGAAGCATCATCATCATCATTGTCATCATCGCCGGTACGTGGCACAGACTGTCACGGTTCTCAAACATTCAAACGGCCCTGGACCGGACACTAAAATCCCTCTTACGTCTTGTTTGTGCGGTTACATAAGCAAATAGTTGCATCACTGTTGCCAGAAGAACATCGTTGCTGCTTGACCGTTCGAAAAGCTGCGTCGAAGTCTTTTGATGATTCCTCATATGTATGCTATTGTGTTGTACGTGAGTACATGTTATCGGTGGAAAATGTGCATGACTAAAATTTTGATGTGACGTCGATGAATAGGTCACATTTTTATGATCGAATCGGTTTGATTGTTCCCGTATGGAATGTGTTTGTAATTCGGAATGCGGTGTTCGATATAGGTTTTGGTTGATTAATATTGCATTGAATACATCCTGGAAAAAATCACGGTTGTTTGTGTAAAAAATCGAAATTGTTGTTTTTTATTGGTTTGAATGCAAGTCAGTGATGTTCTTGAAGTTGATATGATACGGTTCTATTTGGGTCAACGTTTTTTGTGTTTTTTTTCAACGATTTTGATATAATTATAATATAGAATTTTATCAATTTAAAATAATCAAACAAGACATATTTTTCAATTTATCATATGTAAAGCATTTATGAATTAATTGGCGTTAGTTAAAATCAATTCCGTTATTCGTCTAACTAATTAATAATTTGCATAGTTCGTTAAGTCAAATTAACAGTTATACAACAGAATGCGATAAAAACGAAAATGATTGATAAATTAATTACATTTAATCAAAAAAATATTTGATTATCACACAGATCAAATAAAAAATTACACCGTTTCTAAAATAAAATAAAAAAATTATACCGGAACACCGATTCAGAGCAAGTGAAAAACGGAAGTTAAGATAGAAAACTATCAACCGCATTCAACTATCACCATGTAGAACAGGTAGTAAAATAATCGTGCCTTCTTTTTGTCCTTATATAGTTGAGTTGAAATTACGTAACAGAGTTTCTACACTCGACCGCACAATTCACTCATTGTGCAATATATGTCTGACGAGCGAAGAAGATCCGCAATACGTATGGCAATAAATTTAATGTTAATTTCATTATCGAGCATGTAGCTATGTCTTTCATAATGCCAGGGTAATATCACATAAGTAATACTATGCCAAATTAAACTGTTAAAACATAAAATTCAATGTACTGGGTGTTGACCCAGTATATTGAGAAATTTTATTAAAAAGTGATGAATTTTATTTTTCTCCTTTGTATGATTTATTTGTTGATGAATGTGGGCAGCACTTTTTTTAAGAAACCGAATGATTACAGAATCAAATTACTGTTGTATATTTTCAATTATTCCATATCTGAAAAATTAGAATAATAATATAATCTTCAATTTACAATCCCACGTATTAGTATCTACATAATAAGGGATCATTATTTAAATCTTAATGGTCAATGATACAACATTCCCTCTATCACTTCTCAATATAGTTAAAATATCACATGATCCTTGTTGAGTAAAAAATAAAAATTTTATCTACTATATATCACATCTTATGAGTCATTAATGCATGTACTCAACAATAAAAACGATCAAACCATTTATTGATCATAATAAAACGTTGTCTTTTGCAATTCTACGCGATAAATCAGCAAAACGTCTCTATTCGAAATGCAAAAAAATGAAAAATGTCATGTCGTCACGTAAGACACAATTACGTGGTGCTGAGCGCGTGAAACGATCGTTTTCCGCAAAAGCCGTGACGTTCCCGATGGAAGTCATCATCATCATCATTGTGGCCGACTGCTAGGATTGTTCAATTTTCTCTTAATGGATTGTCGCAATTAATCAAGTTCGCCCTGTGCCGGATAAAAGAGTAAAACAGTCTCTCGCGGTTAGGTCTGCCGAACAATGCCATCATCCTCTTTGCGGGTGAAAGTTCTTCGAAGAATTGTATGTCTTGACATGACTTTTGTATTGTGTCAACTTATTCATCGTATCGATCGATGAGAAAGTTTCTATGACTGTAATATAACTGAGTTGTTATATATTCATGTATACTTTAATTATCTTTAGTTTTGTATGATTATTTTTTAACCTGGTTTTAAATTGTCCTGATGTGTCGAAATATGTTTTTGTTGAAAAAATTGAACCACTTTCACCGTTTAGCATGTTTGAAAAATATGTTTTTAAACGTTGAAGACAAAAACATATTTCTTCATATGTAGACAATGAACTTCAGTTAAATATTTCATTTTAACTCCGCATTGTTCGATTGTATAAACTTTGACACATACATGTGTTTTTCCTTCTTATTTTTACGATATGTAAATAAAAAAAATGAATTTTGAGAAAACGTGAGCATTTGTAAACTTTCTACCTTTTAACGCAATCGTCGTGGTTTAGTTACCGTCTATTTACACTTCTCAAATAACATTTTATCAATAGTATTGAAGAAACAAGAGTAAATATAAAAAAACGAGTATCACGATACCGTGACGCGTGAAAGCAGAAACTGATCGTGTTAAATTTGCGGTCGAAACTTAATTTCACTAAAAATCATTTGTGTTTGAAGAGTTATCGATGTTCAAAAGCAAAATGGCGCATTTTCATAAAATAATCGTTTTCAATATTTTACGATCAGAAATACGGTTATTGTTTCAATAATCGTATTTTTTTTAATAGCCTTTCCGTTGACTTATAGTTGAAATTTGCATTTTAATCTGTTGTATTTTTATAATAAAATTATATCAAAATATACATTTACGAAATCAAACATTGAGAGTGAAATTTCTTTGAAATTAAATTGAATAATAATTTTCCAAAAGAAAACTTAATGGGTTTCAATCTTAGCCGTTCGTTGATCTCATCCCATCAATTTTATGGCCGCAGCGAATTTCTGAAAAACAATCGCAATTTTTTCATCTCTTGCGCAACACAGACGTGCGAATCATCCAAATGCAATTATCACGATAAAAATAAATAAAGAAAATAAAAAAAAAATGCATAAACACGATAGACCGAGAAGGTCGACGGAGCGATAACATCGCGAGACTCTTCAGAACGACACAATGGCAGCGCAGCGGATCTTCGCACAATGGTCACCGAAACTAAAAAATTGTTTCAACAATGTGTAATGAAATATTATTATTTTTATTATTAAGCTAATCCGTACTACGGTGATTAATTTTTTGGTGGTCCAATCCCAGGAAAATCCAAGATGTTTTCAATCAGATCATTTAAAATCGGGGAAAGTATTAAAAAAACGAGGAAAATCTTGAATAATATTGCAAATTTGTATAGGTGTGATTATTATTTAAGTAGTACTGGATTATTAGGTTAATATTTGATTCAATAAATCAAGCAAATATAATTACCGATAAATATTTTTCAATCAAACTTATTTTAACACGTGCACATTATAATGTGAATATTACACTCAAGGAATCATGATTTTAGACTATACCTAAGGTTATTAAAAAAAAAAACAATTTATTAAACCTTTTCGTTAACGAACAATAACAATTTATAATAATAAATAATTATTTGTGTCGCGTCCGTCTCTCCTGCCATCACAAAAGGAGGTGTTCGGTCCACTCGAAGACACGGTCGACTTTCACCTTTCTCCTGGGCGGAAGAACTACGTTGCGAACGTACTGTTCATTGTCGTCGCCATTCCAGCTGTAAAAATCTAACTGGATCTGTTTGGATATATAGCTTTTTGGGTCAAATGTAGGCGGATAAATATTATAGTAAAGCGATATATTTTCAGATTGAATCCGGTTGTGAGGTCGTGTAAATAGGTTGTTTAATTTAACATAATAGCATTAGCATTAATATAATATAGAACTTGTTGACGTCTCAATTTTGCCATTTTATAGTCAAATATTTTTTTATTAAAATACATCAAATAACCATACGTAAATTAAAATATATTATAATAACACGAACACGGTTTCGATGTCTCGCGATTTAATTTATAATCGAAAAAATACACAATGCATATTGTGTTGAAATTACGACACAACTGATAATAATTTTCTTAGGTTTTTATCCCATGGACTATTGATAATACACTATTTGCTATGCGACCGATTTCTATGGGAAAAAATTCAGTTAAAAATATATTGTACGTGTTGTCTTAAAAAAATAATAATTCGATCGGTTCGCAGGTATTTTGGTTCCCACGTTGCTTTTAATGTAAGATTAGACGAATATTTGTCACCATGTCTTGTAAAAAAAAAACATCTCTACAATAATTTCGTGCACTTAAAAGCGTGAAACTTATTTTTTGCTAGTCTCTCGCTTTCTAATCGACGACAAATTCAACCGCAATGCGAACACAGAAACTTACAAAATTACATCATTCGAGAAGTGTTTCGAAAAAAATATCATCTCTTGAAATACAACTTTGTGTAAATACTATAATATACACTCTTTTTATTCAAAAATTATTATTGATTGAAAATATTGTTATGTTTCAGGATGAGCCATTGCCGTTGCATTCAGCTCAAGCCTTGCATCAACATTTGTCTCCTGAAGACCAAAAACTCAATAATGAGCCAATGAAGAAGCAAGAGTCCAAAGTTAACGAAGAGAAACTTCAGGTGATTATCAAAATCAATCCGTATGAAAAAATACGTAAAAAAAGAACATTAACTTTCGCTTTCGTATATAAATTGCTTGAAAAATAATAATCCGATTTCAGAAAAGCGTGTCTGTTGAAAATCGTAAAAATTGTATTTATCAAATTTGTTAAATGAGTCGAACGAACGTTACTCGTTACTACAAAAATGAATGTTTCGCTTCGTAAGATTTTATACTAACCACTTTGTTTGGATAATATTTAAAAAGAAAAATAACATTAGTAAAAAGAGAAATTTCCAATACTTGATCAAAATATATTAGATAGAAAATATTCAAACATTTTCTACGATAATAAACCTACATGCATCGCATTTTTCTATAATACGTATGTTTTTCCGATATATCCTTAATTGATTTTATCTACAGCGAATCATAAATATTTGCAAAAAAATGACGAAACGCTAACACAGAAACTTCTAGTTTCGAAATAAATAAATTTTATTTTATGGATATGCTAATTCAATTTGCACAAAATATAATGTTAGAAAGTCACAGTGTTAACGCTATAAATTTCAATGCCAAAGATGCTGTTCATTGGCATTTCAGGAAACGACTTTCAGAAACACATTTTTTCCATATTGAATTATAACTAACAGTGATAAATGAAAGTGTCTGAGGCAAAAAAGGTTAATTTATCAAGCGAACACATTACATAAGACATGTGCGAAAGAAAATTCGGATCTATCGGATCGCTGCAACCGCACACAAAGAACGTCTAAATGGGTTAGTAAAAGTAACATTCGGTCGATGCGAAGCCTTTTTTTCGGATATTATTTTATTCGACGGTTCAACGATCCGTCAGAATCAAAAACATACGCGAGCTTCCGATGGCGTAATGGTTTTCATGGCATGTAGCCTTTTATGTGTTGCGCACTAAAATCGCAATTGCACAATATATGTTTGATCCGATGAATGGTTTCTATTCGTTGTTTATTATCATCGAAATTTAAATTTCGATTGACGACATTTAATGTCTGAAAGAAAGTCGGAATGTAAGCGCGTTGAACTCGTTACATGCAATTTCTCACCGATTGTTCGTGAAATGCTTTGTTTTGCCTTCCGTGTTTTTATTTGGTATCTGAGTTTTCATATAATTCTTTTGCAAGCTTACGAAAGTATATGCGATAGTTGAAAAAAACCGTTGACGTCAAATTGCAAATTGTTTGAGTTGTATTATTGTTTCATGCAAAATCGTACCTTCTATACGGAATTTTGTAATATTGGCGTTTTACATTGATTGTGGTAAATTTATGGCTGTTTTATTTTGATTTATATTAGAACAATGTATAAGTAATAAAATCGTTGTCCTCAACTATCTAAGCTAGAATGACATAAATTTATTCATTATTTTGCATAAAAACTTGTTTTGTATATTGATTCAATCCAATGAAGATAAAAAAGAAATGTGATTAATTTGAATTCGTCACCACTTAAATATTTATTTTCAAGGTTAAGTACAAAAATGGAAAATTTTCAGTGTTTATTAGGATCTATGTGATTTATAAATATATGGAATCATTAAATTTTATCATCGTCATTTTATTAGACTCACTATTAATTTTAAAATATTCAAAATAAAAAACATGCAAGCAATTTTATTTTATACTAAATAGTAAATTAAATAAATTACAATTTTAATGTGGTGCATGATTATTGAAAAATTTTCAGTTTTCCATATATTTATTTTTTCATTTAAGTGCACTTTTTAAAGCATTTGCAAGTCTAAAAAATTATTAAAAAGTCATCAACGTTGACATAAATTTCGGCTTTGCAACATCCCAATTATACACGGTGCTTTTTATGAGAAAAAGCAATATATTTAAAGGTCATGCAAAGCCGAGATAAAAGCAATTTGCGTCGGCCCATCTTCCACATTAATTATGTCGTCACACGAGCAATGAGAGCGAAGAATACAGAAAACCATTAAATTGCACGCAGATGTCTCTTTACAGAAATGTAATTTCTCTAATATTACACTAATGCAGACTGTAAATGTTTAAACGTTACAATTCCATCATTACGAGTAGTTAATTTTAATTTTTACGCAAATTCTCTATTGAATATTAGTTTGACTAACAGTAAGCGGATCTTATGCCATTTTAAGATGGTTTTATTGCAAAGTTGGAAGAGGTTCATCGACGCAAAGAGATGGTATCGAATATCGTTCGTGACGGTTGAGCACATGGAACGGTCGTGATTCGCAACAACAGAAAGAGTGGGTCACATCAAGGAACGGAGAGAAACTTTCGAAGATGTTGCTGATCGTAAAACTAGCTCGAAAACCATTTTATAATCATATCTATATCATAAAAAATCTAGATACCTTCCAATTTATAAAATCATTAAGCTCTCATCATTCAGATATCATTATTTAGTTGTAATTGCAGAGTTAGAATGTAAAATGAACCTGAAAATCACGGTCACGTTTCATAAGATGATGGCTGAACGACATCCATTACAATCGTCTATGAATCTCAATGATGGTGCATTATTCCGAACGTGCAATTACTATTCGAAATGGCAAAATTCCCAGCAATCGAATATGCAACTAATTGATGACCGAACGATATGGCAGAGGAGGCCATTAACGTGACTGACGTGATCTGCAAATGCAATAATATTACGGGCACTTTATATGGCAAGAGTACATCGCACGAAAACGTGCAATCAGACGTTTCCACGATTGCATTTGAATTCGTTACTTTTCGCATTAATCCGATCCAAAACTATAGATTTGTAGACGGGACAGCTCCACTTTTGAGATCGCACTCGCCTTGCCGCTTTCGAGTTTTCTCATTTTACCCATTTGGACTAGTTTTTGCGGCCTCTCGCCGTTCTTGCCGTCGACAATACTTTGTGTACGAAATTTCGTTCTAATATGATTTGATCTGATCGTTTGTATTGAACATGTTTCAGAGCATTGATGAACAATCGAGCCAATCCGAATCTGGAGAATCTGATACGTCCGAATCAGATTCGTCATCTAGCGAAAGTGGATCTGATTCTAGCGATTCTGATGAAAATGACGTTGCTAGAGAGCCAATCCGCATCACTCTTCCACTTCAGCTTGATTTCGATGAATTGGCTGGTGCTCTTATGGAAAAGAACCAACGGTAATTTATTAAATAAAAATATTTTTATTCATCTTGCAACTAAAATCTGAAGAAAATAGTTTGACAATTTTTCGATAGATGGCGGTAAAATATATTTATCTGTACCAGATATTTTGTAATGATGAATAATAAAAATATTGAAGTTAAAATATACATATTTATAAAAATATTTATCGATATTGTTGAAAAATTTTTGAAAGTTTTAATGAGTTTCAACAGATGTCTTTACCAAATCAATTTTTTTTTTCAGATCAAGGATGAACTGTATCGTTGAAAAACGTCGCGCTGAAGAATTGGTAGATCATCAAGCTCGCAATGTCAGATTACCATTCGGATTGAATTTGACTACCGATCCTAGACTTGAAAGAGTTACCGGCGAGCGTATGGCCATCTTCTGCGAGAGTGGCAACGAACACAGGTTTGCAACTTTTATTTTTTAACACCAATCTTCTATAGTATTTATTGATTGGACACGCAAAATCGATTTCACGGAATTAATTGAGATTCAATCACATCGCAAAAAGGTAAAATCTCATTTTTTAATTTCAGACAAATGCCAGAAGCTGCCGAAATCATGCCAGGCATGCCGATCCCGCTCCCAGGTCCAGTGCGACTCCCCCTTAACTTCCCAGTCCATCATGCCATGAGATTCGCAATGCGTCCACCAATGCCAGCTCAACACATGCAGGTGTGTACCACACAATATAACCATCTATCGCACAAAAAGTGCATAACTCTAATTAAGAACCATTTTCGTTTCATACAAATCAAACCGCTCGTACATGAATGCGAAATAATACGCACTCATGCTTTAATCGAACTTTTACATGACTCACGAGATGATTAATGGTTCTCTTTGATTTCGTACGAGTGCATTGTGCGTGTGCATCCGCCGCGGTGCAAAACTCGTGGGCGTTTTCCGATTTATTACATTTTCGCGAACACGTTTTTCGATACGCAAAACGCGCAGCGATTTAAAATAAACGATAATTAGTTGGCCAATAATGGTCGTGGACCAATTTCAACGCACGAATGCACTGATTGCATTTCGCTCTCTCCCTATGGGCGTGATGCAACGGACGTTGGCCTCTACGCAAATCATTTTCCTCGTCAATTTCAACAGGTGCTTTCAATTCGTATGCCGCATTCGAAATTGGAAAAAAATCAATTTATTTGATTGTGAAGAATTGTTGTTCGACGCCGTTGAACCTGAAACGCTATGAAAATGCATTTCGCACGCTATTACGGATGAGCGAGTGCAATTCGATTACACTAGATGTAATTTTTATAAATTTTGAAATTTGATTTATGAAAATTGTTTGATGTCTTAATAAATTCAAGTAGTTTATTGAAGTTTTTAAAGATTCAAGTTTCTTTTTTCAAATTGTTTTTTTTTTTTTTTAATTATTATTATACATATCGAAAAGCTGAAAGTTATTTTTCCTTGTTATTAATTCAATATTTTTCCTTTTATTAATTCAGCGTACTTTAAGATTGTTATAATTTTTTATAACATTCTCATAAAACCAATTATTAATATTTATTATTTTTCTTATCCAATTTATTGAAACAATTTCACCGATACATCACTTAGTTCTTCAAAACTCAAATCATAATAGATTCATGAATTTTCTGCACAAAAATAAATAATTAATCATTTTTTTAATTAAAAAATACCGTTGAATGAGCGTATTATGAAATTCGTAAAAAGATCGATCAATTAAATCATAATTGACTCTAAAATTTCATAGAAATCAAAGGTAACACATGTATAATACGCAGCGAACGAAGCATAACGACTCAACGCATCATAAATTCCAAACGCACAATGCGTAACAGCGACGATTGCTCCTATCCATTTCAATCACTGTCCTTTTCGAAGTTCAAAACCAAAACCGATATAGGAACCCTTAACTAATAGGGAAAACGCGTCGATTTGCGCAAAAATTGCGTTTTTTCTTCGGATATTTCAAAAGTCACGGCACGATCGGCGTCGCAATGTCGCTTTTATGAATTATCGCTCGATACAGATCTAGACGATCGAAAAAGGATATAAAGCTAAAAAACCTGTTCGAAATCGAACACATCTTTCATATTATTATATTATATTATACAGGCTTCTCTCGGAGTGGCGCCGTCGATTCGTGACTCGGAAATTCGTTTCAAACATACAAAGACAACGTTTCTCGTTCGGCCTGTAATAAATTCGACACGGACTTTTATAAAAGTGTATCTGGGATGTTAATAAAAGTGTAATGTATATTCGTGTGGTGGATCGTGTGAAAAAATGTGCTCGAATATGAAAAAAGCTGTTGCATTAGTTCACGTCAAATGTTCTGTTAGGATTGATGCAATGTTTCAATGTTTATATAAAGTGTTTGCTTGTCGCATTCTTTATCGAATAAATATTATGAAAAATGAATGGTGCAAGTTTTATAAAATGAATTTTTGTTTTTTCATAACTGGAAAGCCCGTTTCTAATAAAAATTTATTGAAAATACATCTTCATTAGTGTCATATTTTTTTAACTGTTCGAAAAATGTTGTTTTATCCATATGTAGAACTTATTAAGGCCCACTCTATTTTTATTTACAAAATAAGAACATACAAAACTCGCAAGAAAAATATCAGATTAGTAAACATCGAGTATTTTTTTTTATTTGTATTCAGTTCGATGCCTTTTGCACAGCTAAAATAGTAAAAAATATTTGTTTATATTTAAAATGTACTGTAAACAATAATATTTTCGTATATTTTTATAGCTCCATCATAATAATTTGTATTATGGTATTATTTTTATTATAATTATCCATGCATATTATTATGTTTTAATAGATAAAAAACGATATGTAGTTGATGTTTTTAATATAAATTAAATATTTTTTTAAGCAATCAAATTAATTTTATGGAAATTAAATAACAAAAAAAATATTTTAATTTAAAGACGTATTAAACAATATTATTGTCGATTCGGTTCCTCGGCTATATATGTATACTATACATAAAATATCGTCATAATTGTCGAACATCACACAATAAAATAACCATAAAAACTCTGAGAAATACGTTTATGCATAGTTTTTAAATAATGATCAATAGTACTTTATCATAATTTCTGAATAATAATCGCGGCAATTGAACACGTTCGACCCTTAAAGTCGACGCGTGTAATATTCACCTTGACATCGTTAGTGATCGTCTGCGGAATTGTGCGTTTCGATCAAGTCGCACAAACACCCATTTCATTAACTGCAAAGTGTCGAAACGAGAGTGAAAAAAATTGTATCGTTCGAAATCGGCGCCGTTTCGAAACGACCAAAGGATATGGAAACTTCCAGTCGGAATTTTTGCGAGAAATCCGAAAGCGTTCGTGTCTCTTGTATTCCTTATATGGGTTTTGAAGATACGTATTTATTATCTGGTCAAAAAATGGGTCGCGGTCGTCTCCTTTCAGTCCTTCAGTTTAACTGTAACAAGCTTTTTGAAATGATTCAAAAAAAATTTAGAAAAGTTTCGGAGACTCAGACGCACGGTTGTATATGAAACCCATATCTTCACTCAAATATAATAATAACATTTTGTCAAAGATTACATATGTTTATTGGTACTTTTATAAATTACACAAATCAATCAGATCTAATATGCAACATAATTACGGTCGACGTGGTATTACATAAAAATATAAAAAAAAATTAAATTAAAAAGACAACAACCGACAAGGAGTAGTGTCATGGCCGAGCGGCGTCGGCTCACGCTGGCCGGTCACGAAGCACACCTGTTTTAATTTTACAAGACACACAGCCTTTTTACAACCGCTGATAAAACGGTCTATTTTCATAATATATCCCAACTTATAATATATCACACCACAAACGTAGAATCACTATCCACAATCGTAAAATTCACATTAATATCCGTAAGGATAGTATTTAACAGGTTTCCTCTTCTTGTAGTAATGATACTGTTGTGGCACGACGACATACTGCAAATTCCATCCCCTAGTCACTCTTTTGTGTGGCACCAACGAGATGTCATCGTATCTCTTGACCTTGGGTATTTCGTTCCTTTTGGCGCTCGGTCTGATCAATCGGAGCACATTCGACTCAACAATGATATTGTCTTCAACAATAGCGTCTTGAGGGTCTTCTTTAGTGATGAGCAACGGATGTTTGACGAATCTTCGTTTCTGATTCAACTTGGGTAAACCTTGCTTGGTCAAATCGACATCGATGTTCCTTGCTAGACTTTTAAACTCTTGTCGTATTGTCGTATCTGGTAGAGAATCAGCAGCGAGCGGTGGAGGAACGGTATAAGCCATTCTGATAGACAGTAGAAGCAGACAGCTGGTTACGGCCCTCATGTTGCCCGTTTTCGGTTACACGTTTGACTGACCCGCGCCGCAGCGCATTTGTTTCTTTTATACTGCAAATTCACGGCATAATTATCGCGGGCCGGGTCGGTCGGAGCGAGGCGCTCGGCTCGAGCTCGACGGGCATTTCGGACGTTAATTATACCTTTTTTCCCGGGATGTTACGATTTTTTTATTGACATTGTCTTCCGAGGATGTCTCGGTCCGGAGACGGCATCTCGCCGCGATTATACGCGCTTGTTATAAAATGCCGAGTAGAACTGCTCGGAAGCGCATCATTCGGATGCTGATGGTATTCTTCGTTCTTGGAAAGCTGTTGGTGTCGCAACAAAGGAGTAGCGGCTCACAAAAAGCTCGGATTGCAGGCCGTCGATGCAAAAAGATGAAACTGCAAAACCTAGTCTGGGTTCTCTTGAGAATTTACAACGGTACGAATAAATTGAATGTCGTCGGATTTCAAATCGTAAATCTTAAGTTTTGCTTATTGTTAAAATATTTATAGCCTCTTCGGAAAAGTTGAATTTTTGTATTCGTTTTAATGCAATTTCCTTTTTTTAATAATCAATTCCATAATAAAAAAATCAATAACAAATCAAATGAATAAACCGTACAATGACTTATAATTAAATTCAATAACTACTGAAGTAACTTCCTTGTGCCGCCCATGAAATTTCAATTGCAATAAAATTCTTACGTTTCAGCTAATCGATGCTTTTCTACTGAGCGTTAACCTTCGATCGAATCGTTTCGAAACACTTAACAGTAACGTAATATTCTAATTGAATATTGTACAAAAAAAACTTCCAGCGATTACTTTTTTTATCGTATCCGATACCGATCTGTTTTGAACTGGATCGTGTTGTAATTTCGCATAAGTCACATTCGTCAATTCGCTTGCATATTTCTATCGTAATTAAGCCAAAGTTCACTTCCTAAGCTCGAATTTAAACGACATTTACGTTTTAATAATACGATCCGACACATAGACAATAGGAAATCGCGTTCTGAGCAAATGCCATGAGCGTGATATTATCATTATTGTTATGAAAGAACGACGAGAAGCACCGGATTATGTGCTTATAGAATGGATTCAAGGCTGAAGCCTAAAATTTTGAAATGCATCACAAAATTCGCAATGTCAACGTGTCTCGATTATCTAATAGATATGTGAAGTTTGTCGTTTTTTGCCTCACGAAAATTATGAGGACATTTATTATGTATAATATATATGCATGATGTTGTACGAAACATATTGTGTTGTGTATGTGTTATATTATATATTAAAAATACACAAATGGAAAAGATAACAAAAATATGTGATAAAATATTGAATTGAAAAACAATGTCTTTGTGATATCAAGTCCATTAAATTTTCATCAGTATACTTGATTGAATGGACAAGAACCAGAAAAAATTTCAATTTACAAATCAAAAACACGTATATTTATACTGCCCACTAAGATTAAATTCTTTATCACGATAAAAATAAACGGTACCTTCTTTATTTTGATTATTAATTCACACCAAACGTCAAAATAAAGCGTCAAAAAAATAAACGGCACGAAAATAATTTTAAAAATTTTGCGTCATCGAAATGTATCACCCAACACTTAAGATTCATTATGGAAGACATGCAACACTTTTTTTAATCGTATTGCATATTTCGTTGATGCAAAATACACACGAGTCATTTGGCCAACTTGTGCACCGAAGAGGCTGCTGCATTTGTTCGATTCTGGGTCCTGGTCAGAGATCCTCAAACTTTTGAGCGGAAATTGGAGAAAAAACCGACATTGAAAACCGATAAAAACGGCGTTGAAAATTCACAAAACCGTGCGATCTTGACATTAAGACATCTGGTCCAGTTGCTCTTTGCGGATGCATTTTCGCGCCAAGCCATAAATCTGTGAAGGCGTCCTTGGCCATTATTTTATGTGCGATGTTAACCCTTGATTACCGATGGTGGTAGCTGTCTATATACTTGGATCGATCTTATAATTTTTTTACCATAAACGTATTTGAAAAATAGCCTTTAACACTAAAAATAAAAAAAATTAGAGGTCTCATATTAAATGGCGAATACAACATGCTAAAATTGACAATGACGTTTAATGAATAATTTATATTCTATATTTTTATGAAAAAATATATGAATTCCATTTATGAATATTATTAACATATATTATCCTTTCAATGATATGCACACGCATTAATAACTTAATTGCATCAATTTCTCAAGTGTCGTGAAACCTTGACTGGGTCAAAAAGATGTTTCGCATCGAACCTTCTGATGCGACATGAATACGCAAACTATGAAATATATAGACCGAGCACAAACAAAATTTTCACACCGCAATCAGAAGGTTGAGCCTCCTTGAACCGCGTCGTCAAAAGCTACAAGCGCTCAGGAAGTCGCAAGAAAAAACCTCATTTTGTATTCATTAAAATATCCGTCCGTTAAAGCGAACAATGAGCAAACGGTCGTGCTTGGCCTTCGGGCCATTTGTATATGTTCGTTCAGACCCTAATTGGAACCTCATGGTACGGCCTCAAAATGCCCTGAAAAGCCGAAGGGTTCCGACCAGAATTTTCCTCAAATCGATCGGAGAGTTTCCACGACAGTTTTAACAGCTTCGGAGGAGTCAACGCACTTGCGGATTCGCCGTTAGTTGCAAAAGAGGCTCACGTTTTATATATCTGCTCATTTTAGGAGACCAAGGATGGTGATGGAGGTCCGTTGAACTGGACCTAGTCTTTTCCGGGTCTGATTGATGACAGATGTGCTAAAATTCGAAACGGACGAGATAGAAGGTGTTGAAATCGAAAATCGTCCGGTTTTCTTGCTCGACCCGATCGTTTTTAATGTGTAATAATAAATTCAACGAGTTGCACGAGTCAATTTTTTGTATGCTATAATAATGTATTCAATGGAGAGAAAAAAAATGCCACGCTCATGCTGTTTATTTTATCTCGCAATTTATTCTCGTTTGTTGGTTTTGTTTCACTTTTGTTCCGAACCGTTCGTTCAGATTGAGATTTTGCATAAATTTTAAACCAAACACAAATATTATTAAATAAATTCGTCATAATTGAAAGAAAATGCTTTGATAGCTCGATTATGGTTTTTTGATGGAGTCATATGTTAATTAAATAAGTAAACGAATTGTAAACGTCACTTTTATTTTGTTTTTTCACGGATTAAATTTGTAAAAGTGTGTCATCACTTTATTTTCTTTCAATTAAAAATATGCATTTAGCGCGCGAAAATTATGTAGTAATTCATACGGGTGCAATTTGCATTTTAATTTTTAATTTATTTTTTACGCATGTCCATAGTGCATTGAAAAAAATCTTATCATATTACATTGAATTTATGTAATTGTTGTTTGGCTTTTTGCTGCAAAATAAAAACAACAATGGTATATTTTAAACACGTTTGAATTCTGTAAATTTCAATACTATGAATAATAAATCAACTGCTTAATCGGATAAACGTGGGAACAAGTAACGGCACAATCGCATAGTTTGAATATATAATATTATAAAAATAATAAAATCGATTCAATTTTTAGGCCCCAGCACCACAAGAAGTGCCTCAATACGAAATGCCACAATTCCAAGTTCCTCCACAATACCAACAACCTCAACAATCTCAACAACCACCAAGACCTTTCCCACCACAGTTGGCAAGGTTCACCTTCATCCACAGACCAGACTTTGCTTCACAACAGCAACAACAAATGCAACAACAACAACAACAACAACAACCACCAATGCATCCACAAATAGCTTTGATACCAAGAGAAGTGCGCATCCATGTCCAACGAGTACAAATGCCTCAAGTAGAACAAGAGCAAGTACCAGAGGATTCACATATGCCTCAAGAAGATCGTCAACAAGATATGGTCAGTATTGAATATAATTAAGGTTATTTATCGATCAATTTATTCTAAAAGTACAGTTATGTATAAAAAAATAAACTTCACGTTTTTAAATGTGGCTGAAATCCTGAGGTCACTCACGGTTAACGAAAATTAAACGAATCGCCTTGAATGCTTTGGTTGAGATAACGTCTGTTGTATATAATATAACATAACCCATCTGACTCGTATTCAATTTTAAAAATAATGAACCGAAAAAAATCACACGAACCAAGACAGGATATCCTTTGGATCTGGATGACCTCTGAAATGTCGAATTTATCCGATCAGCGTATCGGCGCGATCACAATTTTTCAAAAACTACAAATAATTAATTGATCTCGCCTATTGCTGGAGGCGACGCGGCTTATCGCCCATTTTATAAAAGTACAAAATCGAATTCCTCAAGTTCAAATGGTACGATCGTACAATCAATGTACGATTTCATGGCCAAATTTAACTACGCTTCTGACCGCTCGATGTGTTTGTACAAAACGCCAATGTTAAACTTGACCGTTATGCAATCGGGGTCTTTTACATGGCGATTAATAACATACCGTGTACGTAAACACAGTGTATAAATATATAAAAATAAAGATTTTCACTGTATAAGAAGTTTCGTTTATGAACAAATTTTCTTCAATCGTTGCCCAACTTATCGTGTTAAAAGCCTTTTCACCGCACCGTAATTACCTTTTTCACTTTCGAAAGATCAAAAACATCGCTCGACGACTCTTTAAATATTATATCAAAACGAAAACGATCTGATTTCAACTTAAAATTCGAGTGTAAGATCAACATCGCCAACAATTTCGCGAGCGACCTCGCGTCATCCGGCCTTCGCCTTTTTCTCGACGTCGAAAGACCGATAAGCCACATACAAAAGCTGGAAAGATTCGCATAAAAATCAAACCTTTTAACACTGTAATTAAGGCTGGTCAGTTTTACAATGGATCTGTATGAGAATGTCGAATGTTGCAGGTGCAAATGCAAGATATTGCCTCCCCCATGCAGATGATAACTGCTGAAGAATTGCGTGCCGTTCAACAAGCTGTTCGCGTTGCTGAAGAACATGCTGAACAACAGAGAGCTCAACAAAGGGCCCAACAAGAGGTTGTCATTTTATTTATTTAAAAGCTTTCTTGTATCTTTATATTATTTTTTGAATTCACTTTATTGTAAGGATAAAATTCAATTTGATGGCATGTTTTAATTTCTTAAGAGTTCAATATTATTTCAGTTAATTTGTAAAACATAATTTTTTTATCAAAGAATATAAAAATTTTATTATTAAAATAATTACTTATTTTTATATTAATCGATTAAATATGACAGTATTTTAACATGCAATTACTATTATTATATTTTTATCAACATAAGATAGCTATTAAATCTATTAAGATAAATAATAACGGTCAAATCTTGCGATGATTCTCTAATTGTTCATTATTTAGCAATTATTTTTATTAAACCATTCTTGTTATCGTAATAATTAAATGTCAATGAAATTTTCATGAGTTTTGTTTTGAAAAGTCGTGTGGTTTTCAACAGTATCATTTATTTAATTTTCTTTCGATACATAGTTAGCATACTATTACATATTTAATCTCAAAAATAATTTTAAATAAAACTTCGATAGAGAACTCAAAACTATAATTAAGTATATCTTCCTCGTCATTCATTAATTTATTATTTTCACTTAATACGTATTTGAAAAACTTAAAAATTAATTAATTATCATATTTCAGGCTCAAGAAGCACATGAAGCCAGTCATGAAATGTTAGGAAGACAAGCAATGGCTCGTTCCCTACCAATTCACATTCCCGTGCCAATGATGCAACAGGAGGAAGCTCCCGTCCAACAAGACCCAGAAAGGCCACACTGTAACTAATTTTTTTCTTAAAAAAATATTTCACTATATAAAGAATATCTTAATTAACAATTTTTATCATATTTCAGTCGTTCAGCCCCGTTCTGTGAGGTCTGTGAGATCCTTGGATGAACTTACACATAAACGTGTAAAACGCAGCTGCTCTTGCGATTGCGCTTGTTAAATTTAGACAAAGGTTGTCAAAATAAAACATCGATTTATCATCATTCATATATATTTTTAAAATGTTGAAAAAATCAGACGTCCATTAGAGTAATCATTAAGAGCATTTGAACCGTTATGTAATAATATATAATTAATAATAATGTACATTCAATAAAATTGTGATCATTATTAAAATTATCTACGTATATTAAATATTCGTATATTGGTCGGTGATGCAATATTTTTCCATATATCTTCTAAATACTATTTTAGTGAGTAGTGAGGAAAATTTAATGTACATAAGTATAAATAGTTTGAAAAAAATATGTTTTTTCGTCCCACTGTAATTATTAACTTGTGATCTGTGTATTAAATTCGTAGTTGTAAATCATTATTTTTTAACAAAAAGGGTATTTTGTATACGAGAATTGCTGCTTTGTAAAATTTGATAGATAAGCTGGTACTGCATTTGTCGTATTGCTCCTAAGAAAAGACATACAGTGAAAATTTTATTTTGTAAATAATGTTTGGTAAATAAAAACACTTTTCTGTAAATTTTGTTTTTATTTCCCGTAAAATATAACATCAATTTTTGTTTGAATTTCGATTTTTTTTTTAATAAAAATACTCTTGAAACTTTTCAGTTAAATTATTTTCGAAAAATTCAATTTTAATAATTAAATAGTGACATCTATGGTTCTCGAAAAATAGTCTTCAATAGTTTTCCCCACGTAAATTGAACGTGAAAAAGAACGTTAAAACATTTCAATAGATTTCCACCAGTATAATATTATAATATTTTTTCTTATACATTAGGATAATAATACAAATATTACTCATTTATAAATATTATTACACCTTAATATATTACATTTATCGGTTCATAAAGTTTATATGTTATACAACTTGAAATTGAAAAATAAAATAAGAACATTTTCTTATCTCAATTCTAATGAAATAATATAAAACCATTTTTAGACAAATTTAAATGATTCTTATTAATATTTCATAATTTCGAATTAGATAAAAAAAGAACAATCACAAACATGATTGTGAATTACACCAACGAATTAATTATTCATTCAGGATCAAACAGATATGCTCTGTTTGCGTACAAAATTTCGAACGAATCTGAAAGAATTAATTTGGTTCGAAACAAAGAATCATTTACTAGGACGGATCGAAAGATGCGATCTCTAAGCAAATAAAAATGGGAACCATAAAAATCCATCGGTTTTTTCGAATTTAAAATTTATTTATACGATTGCAAAACGGCTTGTATTTCCAGAGCGAATCCACAATTCTAGAATATATCCAAAACATGCACAAACACGTTCAAATTATATTATAAATAGAAAATAAATCGGAATGACAATGTTTTGAAATGCTTAAAATTTATATAATACACACTGAACATATATATTTTAAACATCGGACTGTATTTGAATGCGATTTCGAAACGTACGTTTTTCGTTACCGAACCAATCCGTATGCATTCTAAGGACTTGTGTCCCGAAACTGTTCATGTAATTTTCACTAAACTTATCAAGATTGTTACCTCGCATCGCGAATGCCACATATAAATATTTATCAGACATTTTGTTAATATAATAAGCTTTTTTCGTTTTCGAAACGGGTGTCACCACCATAAGAATTCTACGTCATGCTAATGCCATTTTATGTATAATATATGAATTCCGTGGTCTTTCGCATTATGCACAAATAAACAAACATCGACCCGAATCTCAACACGCAGAAGCTCGGATTCTGACAAATGTCTTTCCGCACTTTGATTTTCATAACCTTTTTACAGGTTTTGTTTGTGAAAGCTTCGTTTTTTCGGTTGATTGCCTGCGACGTACAAAAAACAAGGATTTAAGGAGATATCGTTTAACATTCATGTCGAAAAGGAGATATTAGAAAAAATATATCATTATGTCCTCGAATTAATACAATAATGCTCGTTACACCACAGACGATAGGTAATAATAGTTTAATAAAAGAAAAATGCCACTATTCTAAAAATATGTATTGTCGTAAACAACCTAATGAAAGCATTATAGATATCGGGCACGAGCAAAATATGATAATAAACAAAATATCCTATTACTTTATGTATTTTTTTTTAATACCTGTCTATCGTATCATAGATATTGTTAAAGTAAAGATACTCCTGTCCGTCTATTCAATAAATAAATAAGTTCCATCGAAAATCACGTAAAAAGGAAAAAGAGCTCACCTGAAGTCATAGAATAAGCATATAAAATACAAAAAACCCTCCATATTGAAAAATGTTACTTATATTGAACATTTTCACTATTTTTCTCAATATAATATATAAATCTGTAAAATAAATTTATATTTTAACATAATCATAGTGAAAAATTATATGATGAAAAACCAGGTTGACCATAAATGTTTTTTATTTTATTTTTAAGGGTAAGAATATTATAGAAGTAAAAATTAACATTAGTGCTAAAAAATAAAAAATCAAATCCCTTAAAATCAGGCCCATGTAAATTACAAAATTATTTGCAAAAAATTCGGAAATTTATTTGATAGTTTTATTAAAAAAATGTAATTATTTTTTCATAAAGAAATATGCGATTACCGTTAAATGATTTATTTACTGATTCATGATTTACGAAAATTCAAATTGAGTTTTATTATTATTCTCTCTCCCGAATTTAAAATAAATTTGAGAACATTAAAATGATAATCTCCAAACTGTTAAGTTCGTTTCCTCTTTTTTTATTTTTAATGAAAAATTTATCAGACTAACCGGTTTATTTTCGCTTAGAGTATAATTTAACTGTTTTCAAGAATAATGTATCATGTTATTCAAAAACTTTTTAATTTTTTTCATGAAATATGGATGAATCACTATTAAAATACACTTTCAATTTCCTGCTCCTTTAACATTTTCTGAAATAACATTAGGTAGAATAATATTTTTTTTAATAAATTACTTACTGATCTATAAACAAATATTTTCAACTTTTTTTATTCAAATTTATATTCAAGAATATTATATGAGAGTCCGGCAGTAAGTAATGGTAAGCGACATTTGTCACTTTTGGAGACATTAAGAAAAAAAGTTTACATGCATTTAAATACAAATAATACAAGAGGTAACCCGACATAGTACCGTCATCTTTTGAGAGAATATGGAATTATTTATTAATTTCTGTAGTAAACGAACTAATTTTTGTTGTAAATAAAAAAAAAACACAACTTCATAATTTTGGCGCTTACCATTATTTACTGCTGAGCCCCTTACGTGAGCATCATTTTTATTATATTATATTTATAAAAATTTTGAAAATATTTCACCTGCTGAAAATTCTATTACAACATAATTTTCATATAAATGAATAATCGCTAAATATACACAAATATTGATTTTGATATTTTTCTTTTGAATTTTCCGAATATAATATTGAAGCTGAAAATTCGAAAGATTTCTGGTCAACAAATTATTTTTTGACTCGAATTTTAACTTTTGATGTTTAATCATTGAGTTTAGACACTGATTTTTAAATTTATATATTTAATCAAAAATTTTGTGAAAAAAATCAACCACACGAATCAACCAAATCACCACAAGACCTTCACTTCAAATACACCCAAATTTTCAACCAAAAAACACGAAAATTAAAATTCTCCACCGTCATCGCCGTCTTCGAACAACCTTCTCCAACTATTATTAGAATTGACACCGTTTACCACCAAAGCATTATAACCTTCTGGGGGCGTCTCTTATGCAAATCGGCCGATGTTTACGGGGCGGGAAGGAAGCGCGTCGGAAAAGCGGTCCGATCCGATGTCAGGTTAAATTGGCGTTTTTGATTTTAACGTGTTCTGAAACGTCGATTCCTTCATTTTTGTTTTGCGACGTGTTTTACATAAGACTTGTTTGGGTTGAATAATGAAGACGGCGCGGCCGAATATACTTAATGCGCGCCGACACCTAGCCATAATCACCATGGCTCGCGGTGACGTCCGATGGATAGTTTTCGATGATTTTTTGTTTAATAATGGTGGGTTGTATGGTGAGCGTAAGCGTGGGCGTGAATGTGATAGCGCTCAAGCGTAAATACGGCAAATAAGCAACCTATATGATTGAAATTGTAAGATAATAGATTATCAATGTTTATAGCTTATATATAGTAGCTTGTTGAGTTTGAATGTTAAAAAATATTTCTTGCTAGATGGTTTTTCAGTTAAACTAATGAAGTTTATAAAAAATATATAATTTATATACGCATTCATGAACAAACTGTGTCATTTGTTACTTAATTTACTTTGTTAGATGATCGATGATGTTCAGTGCATTCAATGAGGCAAAAATATTGTATTACTTTAAAAATCAAACGGGCAACGAAAAACGATTGCAGTATCAAACCAGTTCCATTAATAAAAATCAAAATAAAAAACACAAAATTGAAAACGGTATGAGATTAAGACATAAGTAAATATTTTTTTATAGAAAATTATGATTATGTTGCTCGTTCGTTTATCAGCACAGAATTTTTTGGATCTGTCAGTTTCAACGATGATTTTAAGCAAAATTTATTTTATTCAATGCATATATGAAATCAGTATCTATTAATATAAAAATTATCTTCCACTTAGTATATAACTGTAAAAACAATCCACAAACTTCTGATAGAATCTGAAAAACTTTGTTTCTCATCGATCATCGAAGTAAAACACCGTCAATTGTTTGATACTACATTCAGGATTGTATTCCAGAAAACTTTTATTTATAACAAATATTATTATTTATTGATTCTCATCATCATTGAATTCAACAAGACTGAAATATCAATCTACAATTCATACTTTTAAGCTATCGAATACCGCAGAAAAATCTGATGCATATAATATCCATCAAAAGATGACGGCGAGTTTATGAAATCTGCGACAGGTCATGAACCTCTCTAACATGAAGAACATACATAGATTCGATCAAATTTTCCTCCATCACTATGATTGATGTCCCCCTATCTTCCTCATGCATAGATGAAACTCTTCGTACCTATACCCTGCTGCACATTTGATTCATTCTTTAGCAGCTTGTTGACTCACATGGACTTGCATCCTCTTTATGAGTTGAGTGCCACTATTGCCTCTATTATCTTACTTTGTTTTCGTACTATTTTTTGTGATTGCGTTTCTGTATTGTTTATATGAAAGCACAGTCATAAAAAATAGTGATCGAAAAAAAGAATGACTAATCAACGGTGAACGTATTTTGCCAATTGTAAATGCGGATTTGTGAATATCTGTTTGGTAAATATGAAATTTTATTATATTTCCAATAAACGCTTCAGGGAAACACAGACGTGTAACAGTTCAAAAGTCATATAATTAGTTATTTACTCGGATTAATTGTTATCAGGAAAAAAAATTATGTATGTTTCAATTTATTTGATAGGGAAACGTTTTATTTTTAAGCTTGTTGAGCAATATTTAATTATTTTGTTTGTTTCGTTTCAGATATTGAGCAATATGCGCTTGTTCAGTGGCGTTATAATATGCCACTAATACACCGAAACTATTTGTGTCCTCAGCTGAGGATGGTTTATTCATATTTGTAATTTAGTTTGTTGCACATATCAAAACCTACGATAAAAACAATAGTACTATTTTTCAAATTATTCATTTTATTTTTCTCAATTCTACGAGTGATTATATAACGACATGATACATTAAAAAAATATAAGGATTATTAAGGATTCTAATTGTTTAAAAGGATTTTCATTCTGAAATGCGATGCGATATATAATTGAAAAAAAAATTATTATTTTTTTCATTTTATCTTGCCACGAGCAGGGACTTTTTCATTCATCCGTACTATAGGTTTTTCGTATTATCACATTTCCAGGTACGCGTTTGCTATAAAATTGGGTCAAATCTCTGGATGAGCATCACTTTCGTTTCGAACGCCGTTCTTCACTAACGTCTTCAAAGGTTAGTAAAACCACAAAGATTTCTTAACGAATCGTCTATTATCTTATAGCACAATAAAACATTGTTTTTTTTTTGCTTTATTCAGATGAACTTCGTATGGCTGCTCGGATTATTCTGTTTGTCTGCTGTTGCGGCTAACCCTCGCAACAATGATTTGATCAAAATGAATTCCAAGCGAAAATACTGCGGTTCTCAATTAGCTGATATATTATCTATGGTTTGCCAAGGTGTCTATAATGAATATTTCAACAATTCAAAGAAAGATCTGAGATGTAAGTACATTTTTTTTGATATAAACACTTCCTATTTGATCTTCAAATCTTATTCAAACTATACCTATTGTTTTAGTTGAGGACTTCTCCAACGAAGACTATGCCTACGATCAAGAAGAACCCAGTTGGCCCTTCCTCTCCGAAAGGACAGCATCGGCTCTTATTGGTGCCAAAGGAGGACAAGGATATGCCCAACGACGTTTCAGACGAGGAATTTACAACGAATGCTGCAGAAAGTCCTGTTCCCTGAACGAACTGAAGAGTTATTGCGGTTCCAAGTGAACGATCATCGTCAACAATCGGTCGCCATCAGAATCGAGAGCCCGATGATGATGGTGACCGCTGATTTTTCGACTTATTCACACTCATAAGATTTTCGCTGCTACCTTTGAATAATCGTATTTGTATATTATACTAAATGAATACCATTGATGTTTTTTACCTCTTATTATCGATTTTTTTAGTATTTTGGTATATAATATGTAATGTTTCTAGTGTTGGTTCGATGTGCATGTGCCTGAAAGTCTGTGGTTCGCGTTTCAGCATTTTAGAATTGTTTTTCATATGATTGCTGAAACGAGAAGCACTGCTTAAAACGATAAGATATTTATATTTGTTGTAATGAAAGAGATTTATATGCGTGTTTGAATTTATTAGATTTATTTTAATTTTCGACTCATCAGTAACAATACCGAAGTGATACTAGAGTTTATTTTTAGTTAAAATGTATATTTTTAACAACCTATGCATTTGTTATTTTAATAAGATTGTTTCTAATTGAATTTTATGTGATTATTTTTAATATTTATCTAAAATGCATTCAAACGCCTTTTACTGGGAATATGTTTGTAAAAATGATTCAAACACTAGTTCGTAATATATTATTATATTTACTATTATATGAATATGTCGTTTATCACCTTATAAATTTAAATGTATTGTTATTTTATCAATAAATGTAATTTGAAATAATTTTCCGTATAACTTACTAACAATTTTATCCATACAACCATCAAATGATCAACACGAAATTAAAAAATCTAATAGATAATTCGATATTTTCAACGACTATTTAAAACAAATTATAATTTATACTAAAACTTTAATGTACATATGTACTATATTATCAAAAATATTAATTAATCTTTATTAGAATCTGTATAAATTTTTTTTAATGTATAATATATTATTACGATTCTTCGCTTAATTTATAAATATAATAAATAAATTTTTTGCCATTACGAGTACATCTTTATTATTATTGATAATATTGAAATTAAAAGCTCTATATAGTCGTGATTTATACAATATAGAGTTTATTTTAAATTTAATTCAGGGTCGGAAAATTTTTTATGGAAAAGGCCAGATCGTAAAAAAAATTGAGACTCGCCGGGCTGGATAGCAAACATATTTATTATATATGGGTAATAGGTAATTTTACTCAAAGAGCAACAAAAAACCAAAGTACAAGAAAAATAAATATTTTTTGCACTTGTATATATAAAGACCTGAAAGACACTTTTGTAACTGAATTTTAACAATTGAACTTATTGTAAAAAAAATATTGACTCACAGGCTGGAGTTTGCTGATACCTGTTTTAAAACAACAAAAATGTGGGAAAATTTGAATAATATTTTACAATAACTGATAGTGACAGCATTTTCTGACATTGAAGCTGTGTAGATATTATATCATATATCCGTAAATTTTACAAACCAAACATGATTATTCAATATCTAAAATCAATATAATAATTAAATTTACTTAAACTTTCATTTTAATTTTTAATCTACATATTTGTGTATTTAAAAATAATTTTCGACTATTCTTGTAGTGATTACTGAACAATCACTGAATACGGGAATTTTAAATAGAAATCTATGTGAAATTTAACTAATCGTTTTTTTTTTGTAATTCTATTTATATGCATTAATGTCAATATATCACTACAGCTTTTCTATCACTTTTAATTAAATTTTTTTTTATCGATTTAGGCCTTAATAAATTCATTATGTTTAATAAATCAAAACAAGAAAATTAATCCGATAACGAGTTTTTACAAATATCTTTTATTAACTTCTAAACTTCATACAATTTTTTACATACAATGAAATTAAAAACATCGGCAAAATTGTTTTAAAATATCCCAATTTACTTACTTATTAAACTAAAATTATTTAGAACGGGAGAATTTACAATGATCTAAGGGGGTATTCTAGTCTAGAAATTTGAAAAAACAGATTTTTTTTCGTTCATATTTCTTAAGTCTAGACTTTTAAAAATATGAGCCTAATGGGATTTTTTAAAATTAAGATTATTTTAAGAGATACAGTTTTTTTTGTGAAAGCCCAATGTATGAATCAGTTACGCTGCCCGAAACTTTAAACGCGATTTTCTCGAAACTATTTTTTTCGACCTGGTGTTTTAGATATCTTGAGTTTTAACAAACAAGTTATTTGCATATTTTTCTACGATTTGGATCTTGGATTTTAAAAAAG
>JAOXNN020000089.1:2424197-2477191 GCA_028571205.2 Hydropsyche betteni | reverse complement strand
AACTCGATGAATTTTTGATTTTTTTTTTACAAAATTATTTTGTATTCTTAAAATATTAATAAATATTATGTAAAAAATATATGGTTAAAATGTTTTTAATTTTTTTTTATTCTATGAGGAAAAACGCCTAAAATTTAAGCTTCTAGACTAGAATACCCCCTTAACAGAATATACAAAACAATCGATCACAGTAATAATTTTTCTCTCACAGCCCAAATTTTAATATATTTAAAACAAGAGTATAATTAAAAACTCCCACAATCAACGCCCACATCAGTCTCACAAACAACCCTCTCTAACTATTATTAGAACCAACATTGTCAACCACTAAAGCTTCATTCATGCGGAGGCACTTCTTATATAGGGTGAGCATTCATCTCGTTTTGGCTCTGACATTTGCATTTTTTCGTATTTTGGACCATCCACCAATGAAAAGAAGAAAAAAGACGGTTTTTCCATCTTCTTTGAGCCATCATTTGATAAGGAAACGATGTATGAATAAGTAAATTTAAAAGAAATTTCAAGATTTTAAAACCGTTGTTTTTTGTTAAATTTTCATATTTCGATATTCGTCCTTGTTTCCTGAAATCAATTTTTCCCAAAAAAAAAATATTATACATTATTTAGAAATGTACATCCTGGAAAAAAATATACTCCTTTGCAATATAAAAAATGAAAAGACAACAAAATTTTTACAATTGAAATATCTTTTGATACAATTTATAGTCAATTTATTGTTCGTTTTACATTTTTCTTGTACATAAAAAATATACGTTCTGAAAAAATATTTCTTTGGCAATATTAATGGTTCTTTGAGAGGAAAAATTTTTGATATACGATATTTTTTTTAGATACGAAGGCAATTTTTTTTTTTTGGGGAAGCGTCCTGTTTTGAGTCTTGAGAAATATTGTCACCCTACTCTTATGCAAATCCACGGATGTTTACGTTGCTGCAAGGAAAGATGTCAGAAGAGCATTTCAGATTGTTGTCATGTCAAATTGGCGTGTTTGTTTTTAGCATATTCTGAAACGTCAATTCCTTCATTTCAGTTCTGTATATGTTGGAATTATTTATGTTGTGAAGAGCGATGAGGATGGTGAATATTTTTACAAAACAAAACCCTTAATGAATGGTATGAAAAAGTAACAATCGAATTATTCAAGAAAAATGAAGGCATCGATCGATATTACAATGAAAATGGCATCGATTAAATAATATATGAGTATTAAATATGTACGTATTCCATTGTGTCCTTTTGAAAACAATTTTATTGGTTCCTGAGTATATCATTAAATTCATTTTGTTTGTAATGAGTGTGGTGTTTAAGGAAAATGCAGATTTGCAGGTAACCGTCCATGAAAGTTGGTTCATTTTTATAGATGAAAATTTTGTTTTTATCATTCTCAATTATAATCATCATCATTATTAGAAAAGAATACTTTAAAACGTATACGTTATTAATATGTTTAATAAAATTTAAGTATACGAGAGGTTCGTAATTTCATAAAATAAACGTTAATAACGTGATCATTTTTAATTGTATTTCAAAAAAAATGTAAAAATGAAAACACAACATTAGTATAGCGAAAAATAGCGATGAATAAGACCGTGTGAAATTAATAAATATTTATAATGTTATAGTTTCATTAAATCCGCAAGAGCTCGTTTTGAAACGGCCCAAACTATTAATATAAAATCAAATTATCAAGATACTTTTCACATACAGCAAACAATTGTCTGGGAAAATATAACATTTATCAAAAATTTACTCGTATATCATTGAATATTTTGATTAGTATGTCAATAAATACATTATTTTATTAAAACCTAAAACAAAATTCTTGAACTTAGTATTCAACAATTTGAAAAGATAAACATACGTATATCAAAAATATAAACTTTCCCCGAGCATCACTTCGAGTCTTTCGATTCATCCATTCTATAATATACAAGTACATTCTTCATATCGTCGTATTTTCTAGAACTTCGACACTATAAAAACGGATCTAATCTCAGGATGAGAGTCACTGCGGTTTCAGACGTCGAAGTTAACTAACGTCTTCAAAGGTTAGTTGTGTCGTGACGAATTCGCATATAATCGTATATCATTATATTCGTACGTGATACATCATATTCATGTAAATACATTATTTTTTCAGATGAACGTCATATGGCTTATCGGATTATTCTATTTATCCGCCGAAGCGATTAATCCGTATCCACATATTAACGAAAATGAAAAAAAGAAATGGTGTGGACCTCACTTGCCCGACATAATGGCTTTGATCTGTCATGGATCTTACAATGGATTTTTCAGGAATTCCAAGAAAGATCCTCGATGTAAATATATATTTTTATAATTAATTATTTGAAAAATTTCATATTATATAATGTTATTGTTTCAGTTGAAGATTTTAACATCAACGAAGATTACGTTTACGACTTACCAGAAGATTCCAGTTGGCCCTTTTTATCCCAAAGGACAGCAGCAGCCCTTCTAGGACGACAAAGAATCCATCGTCGTTCTGCCAGAGGAATAATCGAAGAGTGTTGCCACAATCCTTGTTCCGTAAAAGAGCTGCGGAACTACTGTGGATCTAATGTGAATTAAATAATCATCAGATGATCAATGACGATGACCGTTCGACCACGTATCCTTCGATCCGTTGAATCCGTTATATTCGGTATGTGCATTATGCGATAGCCATTGATGTTTGTTAACACTATTGATATTGAATTATGTATTTTTATATTTGTGTCTATGTGATGTTCATTGTGTTGGTTCAACGTGCATGTGCCTGACGGTTTGAGTTTTTTCGTTTCGGTTGAGTTTTCCTCTGTGAAAAAAATTATTGAAAGATATGTTGATAATGGCCACTGAAACGGAAAACTCTGCTGAATTTATTATATTCGTTGATGATGTAATGAAAATGTTTTTCTGTTGTTTTTTGACTTGACAAAACTGTACCAAAGTGATAACTAATTAATTTTAAATTAAGTTTCGCTCTAATTGTATTTACGTTATGCTCTATTATAAATTATTAAAATTCATATTGTTTGTTTGTATAAATAATGGAAAGTTTATATTTATTTTGTGAAATGCATTTGAAACGCTAGTTCATAGATCTTATTGTATTTACAAGTTTGAGATTAAGTATCATATATTTACTTATTTAAATAAATGTACTGTTATCTTATCAAATAAATGTAGTTCGAAATATTTCATCGCATTTGTGATTTATAATTTGAAAACTTTTAATTTTTTTTTTAAATTAAAAAAAATTCAATTCATCAAAATCTATTATCGTTTCTTTATAAATTCAATTAATGTCATATTATGAGAATATTCCAAGTATGATTCATTCTATTATTACAAAGAAAATGAGCATTATGCAAAAAAGCTAAAGATAATTTTGCAACGCTAAACATATCATCGAATTGCTAAACCCCGATAAATATAATACTATAAATAGAATTGTTAGAAATGAGTGTTTTTTTTTTATTGATATTACAAAAACTTTATCGATTACATTCAACAAAACACACGAAACACGAAAAGTTTACATTTAGACGACAAACTTTTATATATAATATTAAAGATTTTTATAGACCATTTTCAAATTTTTATCGTTTATACTCTTATGTAATTTTATATTTACAATTCAACTGCGTATAATCCAACACATTATTTTCATTCGTAACATACAAAATAGTTTAATTCGAAATTTAAATAATATGTACATAGTTTGAATATGAAACGAGCAAAAGCAAAATCAATATTTTTTTACTTAATGATAGAATCCTGATTAACGACTCGGTTAACCGTGGTAAGGTATAACCTAGACTGCCGCGTTTATCTAGCGAGGCCTTGTCCTGCGATAGTTAACTAACAGGTTGCTAATGATGATTCCGATTATAATATTATTTGTATTATTAATCATTTATTTTGAAAATGTGATAAACAATATGTAAAAAAATAAGTAGTTTTATATCATTTACACATACGATTGATAAAATACGCAAGATACGTGGTGCCGCATCGATGAAAGTAGAAACGAATGGAAAAGTATCAGGGAGACCTTTGTCGATCGGCGGACGTCAGCGGGCTGCCTTCAACGCCGACGATACACGTCCGCTGCACAAAAACACGAAACAACCCCAACGAAACATTCAAAATAACGGAAACCGCAAACTGTTCAACAGCCGGCACCTCGGCGCCGCGGTCGGAGCGGCTTGGCGCGGCGCACGTGCGTGTTGTCTATGGGCCACGTTGACGGCCGTTTGACGTTTGGTTGTTGTGGGGCCGCGCGGGAGTGTCGCGTGGCGCGGTCGCCTTCGCCCCCGGATCCGGTCGCCCCCGGCGCGGCGCCCCCCTCGCCCCCCGCGCGTCCCGAGCGCGCGCCCCCAGGAGCCGGGGGCGCGGAATGCGACCGCCCCGTTTGTAAATACGGAGAGCGCGGCGCCTCCGCCCCCGACCCAGGGACCGCGGGGCCCCCGACCGCTCCGGCGCCGGCGCTCGGCATGCGTCGCGCGAGGACCCCGGCGACGCGCCTCCCCTCGGACGCGGACGCCGACCGCCGCTCATGATGATTGCGAAAACAACTATGTAAATCGCCAGCAGACTCAAGATGAACGGTCTGGTGGCCGCCGCAGCCGAAGCTGAGGTATTGCCGATGAAAAGTGTCTCGTTTCGAGCGGGAAATCGGTGTTGATGTTCGTTTCGGTCGCGGTTCGTCGTGTGCCTTCGCGAGGCTTCGAAAAGTCGCCGAAAATGGGTTGTCGTTGGACGTTTTAGCTGAATTGTGTTTAAATTGTGCTATGATTGGTGATTTTTCAACGTTTGCACTTTGTATGTTCTGATCCGGGTTCGAATTGTATATAATAGTTTTATACGTCAATTAATATTTTTTAAGACGTTTCCGATTCAAATTTCTTAATTAAGATTCAATTTATATAATTTAACAACGTATTTCATACCATTTTGTACTTCTACATAAACTTTATCCACCGTTTAAAAAAATTAAATTTTTCATACCGTACCGAACCTTACATTCGTCCCGTCTTAAATTCATATCGATCTTTATACAATATTCATTCTTATAAATCATAAATACACGTATTTATTCTTTCAGGCGATTTTGAAAAAAGCCAAATGGAATACTCAACCTCTCGATCTCAACGATGACCTAGATAGCAACGACGGATCTTTGGATCACAACGTCGGAGCTTGGGGCAATGATCGACAATATTTCAGCAATATTGGACGCAAACGACCCGCCGAACAATATTCATCCAACAGTTTCTCTCCGGGGAAGCGAGAGCAACCGTCTCAAAGCGCGAGCCCCGTGAAGAAGAAAGCTAAATTCAACATACACGACAAATTGAGGGAACTATACGAAGAGTTCAGCGCCGACGAATCGTTGCAGACAAACTATGTGAGATATTATTTTGTACGTCCGCGAATCGAGTTTGTGAAGTGTTTCTTTAATGTGCGTTTTAATTTGTGTTACAGCAAGGACTAAAAGTTAATTCGTATTTGTTAGAAAAATTACTCACTAGGATCAATTTGAACGTTTTAATTATCAATCTGTATCCTGGAAACAAAGGGTATTCGATATCCTTAAAACTAAACGGCGATACGCACATGCTCTCTCCACCGCACGATAGTGCAACCGTAAGATATAACAAAACTAGTTATTTTGTATATGTAACGTATAGTTTAACTCAAAATTTAAACTGTTAACGATTTTTTAGAATAACTGTCGCTCTGACGAAACGTTATTAGAAACGGCACGATGGCCCTATGAAGAAGAAGACTTACTTAGTTATATTGACAATGAAGAATTGCCTATAGTTTTATTGGATCTTTTAGAAGCAGAGTATTCTTCCTTATTTTATTCTGGTTGTATTATTGCTCAAATAAGAGATTATAGACAAGCGTATCCAAGTTTTGTATGTGATACTCATCATGTTTTGCTCAAACCGACTACTCAGGTTTACAAAATTTCTATTTTCATCGTTACGGTTTTGCGTATGTTTAATACTGAATGTAATATTTGTGTTGTAGAGTATTATAAGCGATGTAAATGCAATAGCTCGTGCAGGGTCATGGGGTCGAGAAGAAAGACTTTATTTAGAATCAGCCGTTGTGCTCGCAACCGCACCACCATTATGTTTAGAGCCTCGTCCCGCCGTCGGTCTTTTAGCTGCGAGATTACATCACCAGCGTCATTTATTGGCAACTCCCGATATTAGACGTCAGGCTAGAAGATTTTCACAGGTCAAAATATTAGTTATATGTACAGTTTTACTTTTGTTTAGATAAATCTAATGAGTATTTTTATTTAACAGGTAGCTATAAATAGGAAACGTAGACTGGACCAGTTCACACAATATCGTGGACTATCGTTACTAGATTTAATTAATAAACAAAGAGGAAAATCTACGTCTATTAGAAGTGCATCTTCCAACACATCGATTCCTCGAGCATCTTCAAAGTATCCTAAAAAACCTAGTGAAGTAAGAACTTTTGATTATTTCGTTAAGTTCTTTACAGAACTAGAATTTTACGTATTATATTTTTAGGTTTTACGTGCAGTGGTAGCTCCACGTATCGAAAGTCCTCCATTGGCACCACCGACAGATGTAGATAGCATAGTTACTCGATTGGCAAAAGCGTACGAACGTCCACGTAATTTGCCAGATTGTGCACCTCAACTGATAGAAGAATATGTGTTAGAAACGGAAAGAGCACCGACACAAACATCTACGGTTAATCCTAATGCTGTACCTGGTGTTTTTCATATTAAACTAAGCATATTGCAAAGACCATCAAATCAAGAGTATTTGGGTGAATTGTATGTCGACCGAGATCACGTTGAAGGAGAACGAAATGGATCGGCATGCAGATTTCCATTGGGTAATTTTCTTCGTTATTTGAATTTAATTTTGCTTATCTTTTTCAGTATATTTTGTTTTTTTTTTTTTAAATATACAACTAAATTTGTTTTGTAGGAACTCGCGCCCATGCAAATAGGTATATACAACAGTTTACTGAAATATTTACTGAAGAAGGGAGAAAATCTGTCAGAATAAAACATTTAGTACCTGGTCAATTACCTAAAGTTACTTTTACTCCCGGAATGAGAGAAATGGCAAGTATTTTTCTATAAAAAAATGTGTTTTTCTTAGTCAAACAGATTGAATATATGTTTTTTTTTTTATATACAGGGTCAAGCACAGTTGGCTATGCAAGCAAGAGCACAATCTCTTGCTGCTGCCGCTGCAGCGGCTGCAGCTGCTGCCCCTACTCCATTATCTGGGTTAGTATGCAATATATGTTTTCATTACATTCTATATTTAAGTAAAAAAAAAAAGACTGATTTCTTATTATTCTTGTATGTTTTATTTCAGCAATGGTGCTTCAACGACTGTTCAAGCTAACGCTGGTGTTGGAGTAGTACCCCAACAAGGACTAATAGGAAATTTCAAATTGCCTCCTCCTTCACCTGCTGTTCCTTCCCCGACTGGGATTGTTGCAGCTCCAGCTCCTTCTCCAGAAGTAGTTCTTATTGCTGGCCCTCCTCCTACTGCTAGAAGAACAATATCTGCAAGTTTACCATTGCTGGTAAATGTGATGTCAATTGAAAAAATAAATTCAACAAAACATTGCACAAAAAATACTCATTACAACTTTATTGTTGCAGCAAGCTCAACTTCAAGCAGGTCCTCAAGCAGTACAGCAACTTCAAGCGAGTCAAGCTCCAACTGGTAGCCCAGTTCAACCTGTAGCTAGTCAATTAGAACAAACAGTTGCAGAGCTCAAACAGCAAACACAAACTCTTAATACTATACAACATTTGCAATTGCATCAATCTGGATTGAAACATCAAAGTAATGAGCAATTGCAAACGGTTCACATTGCCACCCCTCAAACGAGTCAAATTCAGCAAATACAACAAATACAAAACGCACAACAAACCGCCAATCAATTATTAGTTCAACAACTCACAAACCCTCCTCAACCGATTAATCCTCACAAACTGCAGTCAGCTATTATACACATACAACATCCGATTTCGAGTCAATTGCTTCAACAAAAAGTAGGAACGAGTCAACCACAAATACAAACTCAGGGTCAACATGTTACCTTACAAGCTCAACCTGGAATCACCTTACAAGGACAACCAAGTCTAACATTACAAGGACAGCAAGGTATTACAGTTCAAGGACAACAAGGCATCACTTTGCAAAGTCAGGGTGTTGCATTACAAGGTCAAGGATCATTGAGCATAGTTACACAACAAAATAATGTGTCAGCCCCAGTTCGACCGATTCAGAAAGTTGCACCTCTGAAACAAAGATCTACTAATCCTGCCATCAGTGCGTTGGTTACGAGTCTCATGAACTCTGCTCAACAATATCAACAACAACAACAATTGGGTTAGTTTTCGATATTTTTTAGCTTTGGAAATTCTTGTGTTAAAAATAATTTTTTATTTTTTATTACAGCTGCAAATTCTGCCAATAATTCTGGTGCTCTTGGAACAAATTCGCAAATGTTAAGCTTATTGAGCAATGACTCAAATGCTTTAAATAAAACATCGACAGGGGCAAATGCTCCGGTGGCAACTAACAAGAAACCAATCACTCAAACTGTTTCAAATTCTGGTTCTTATGGTATTTTAGGATCAAACGCACAAATGATAAGTTTATTGAACAGTGATTCGACAACCATGATTAAAACACCAACAGGGATATCCTCAGTTGCAGGAGTTCCAAATAAAAAGAATACTTCTTTGCCAACTTCAAATTCTGTCACTTCTTTTAGTGTACTCGGAACCAATGCTCAAATGTTGAGTTTATTGAATAGTGACTCTGCCAATATGGCTAAAACATCTCCAATAACGGGAACTATTACCAAAAAAACTAATCCTTCGATTGTCTCAAGTTCCATAGCTAATTCTGGTGTTCATGGATCAAATTCTCAAATGTTAAGTCTTTTGAATAGTGAGTCGTCTATGGCAAAAAATCCAACAGGTGTGACAATCAAGAAGGGCACAGCGTTACAAGTTACAAGTTCTGCTGGCACGTCTGGCGTTCCGGGCACGAATATTCAAATGTTAAATTTGTTAAATAGTGAATCTGCAGCTATGACTAAAACGCCAGTAGGGACATCTGTCGCTGCGGAAAATGCTAAAAAGACTGGTCCTCAATCTTCGGCATTATTAGAGCGTTTAATGGCACCACCAGCACCCGTAACTCAAAACCAAAATGCTCCTCAATCTATAGATATTTTATCTCAATTTCAAAACGTTCAGGTAATTATCTCAGCTTGAAAATATGAAATGAAAATGATCGAATTTTATATTAATTTTATTTTTAACGAATTTCAGCTTCAAATACCTGGATGTTCGCAACCTTTATCTTTTTCATTAAATGTATCTGCTGATGGTTCTACCCGATATTTGGTGTCCGTATCTCAACGAGCCCCGTCAACATCAACAAAAATTTTGACAGTACCGATTAGTATGTATCACCGAATCGTTTATAAAATTGACATATTTTTATTTGGTTATATTATAATTTGATTTTAATACAGATAATACTATTGAAGAGAAAAATATGCATCCTGTTCAGTTGGTTACTTGTCCGAGAGTCGCTCCTGGTCAGTTACCGATTGAGTTACCAGTTCCAAGTATGATTTTTAGAAATTGATTTGATATTTTTCAATTTCCAAATGATAATATATTGTTTTTTTTTTCAAACAGCTGATTCTCTCCATTATATGGGCAATACAATTCAGACAATTGCAAATCAGGAACGTCGACGCTCAAATCCTAGTGAACCTAATAAGTAATGTAAGTATATTGTAGTTATTTTTATTCTCATATTCGTACCTGAATTATTAATAATTAAATTTTAAATCAAATTTACAGGAAATCAATGGTGCAACAAGTCACAACGACAAATAGAGTTAATATACAAAATTATTGTTAATGAATAATTGTGTTAATATTTTGATAAATTGACAAAATCGTGATAAACGCAGTGACAATTGAAAGCGGTCATGAAATGGCTGAAGTTTTCTGACGTGTGTGCATATGTATTTATTTCTAAAGATGTGTACATAATTACTGAAATTGTTCGATCGTGTATATTTATAATTCGAAAACTAAATGTTGACCTCGTAAGCGAATGTGATTTTACACTTTTGCATACTTTTAATATGATCATTGACTGTTGCATTTTAACAATGTTTTAATTAATTCTTAAAAAAAGGTTATTTGCATAAATAGTACAAATATATTTCTCTTTAAATAAGTTATTATTTAAAAAGTTGATTTTTATATTTATGAAAATTTTCATTATATTATATTACAATCGATTCATATCTTATTTTTATTTTATTCATTATATATTATTTATATATTATATTCGTGAAAATTTAGACTTTTCCTAATGAATTTTCAAAGTTTTCTTTTTGTACATTCTAGTACACAAATTTCCAGCCGTCTTGAATTTTAACTAATTGCACTATATCGTTTCGAAAAATTTCAATGGTTTGTTTCGTATTTTATCTTATTTTCTGTCGTAGCATATTTTAGATGTTTTGATTACCAATCATGATATTCGTGAAGAAAACATTATAAAAGTTGTGTGCCCTTCACATGAATGTCATTTGCTAATAAGTTAAGAAAAACACTGCCAGTAAATCTTCAATCAATATATAATATTTAAAAATATACTCGAATATCACAAGAATGTTCTCGATATTGATTTTGTGTAATTTTGTACTTAAACATATAAAAAAAAAATGATGTGTAGACAATTTTATAACAAAATTCAAATTTTATAATATTTAAGTTTACAACAACATTAAAAATATATATTTGTATTATGATTTATTATGTCTTCAATATTACTTCTGTTTTTTTTTGTTTTACCATTTTGTCAATTTTCAATTGTAATACTAACTACTTGACATTATTTTTTATTTTACTTTCAAACTATCAATATATTAAACTCCTAATATATTTAAAGTTTATTTGTCCGAAAACTATGGCCTAATGATGCATAAAATATTATCGGGTTGATAGCCGCAATGGCCTATGTAGTGTATTTCTTTTTAATTGTCTTGTTAAATATAAATAGCAATTGTGATGATATTTTCTCGATCATTTTCGTGCAATCAAAACAGTACAAACTAATTATGTTATTTAAAGCATACATGACAAAATATCAACATCAATAAAATATAAATAAAATGAGAATTTTTTTATTGTTTATTTACGTAAATTTTCATTTAATTTATTTATGTGGATTGTGTTTTAATGGCATGATCTTTAAAAATATATTGAAACCTGTTTGATTAAAAATACGTATGTCCGTTTCGACCGATTACATTTAATACATTATTTATGTGTATTTCATTTTGGGTGCTTTATAACAAAATTACTTGAACAGCTTGTATTGTTAACGCGTAAATTGTATTTATTGAAATTCACGTTGATTTGAAAATTTTGTCTTGTGTTAATTTGATTAATTCATTACTAATGTTATGTTAAACCGTAAAATATGTACTTACACTTTAATTAAATTTTATATTAGTTTGAGTAAGAAATACCATTTATAATTTATTTATGAAGCGTCGATATTCAATGTGTACAGCATGTATTCTTGTAGTGAAATTTATCAAAACACGTTAAATTGAATAACTATAATTGAATCCATGTGTGGAAATGGACACTCAATTAATTTTGCTGTGCGTGTACAAAAACCTTTAATTTTTATTATAAATAAAATCCGGTAGCAATACATCGCAAATAATCCGAGTCATGCGTTGACGATTATGCGACTGATTCAAAATAAGTCAAAAAAGGGCAATTGGAAACGTTAAATCATACATTTATCCCCCACCTTATGTTTTAAATTGATTCATTTTTTTAAGATCTCTACTGTTTAGTAATAAGTATGTAATTTATATAGATTTGTAAATATATTTTTAATTTTTAAAATTAGTTGGTTTTTATTAATTAGTACACATTGTAATTGTTTAGACATTGTGATTTTTCTTTCATTTTTATAAAACGTAAGCGAACTCTAGGAATTAATAAATTTCCATTTACAGTAAGGAAATACATTTGTAAATTTAAAAATCATACGCATTTGAACATTAACATTTAGAAACATGTGCATATGTACATTTTTTCGACGTTATAAACTAGAGTTTGGTAAAAAAAAAATTATTTAAACAAAAATATAATTTAGGCATAAATTTTTAATGAAATTATCTCATTTTTTAAACCAATATGTAATTTTTCAACCAGTTTATTTTTACGGAACATTTAAATTTTTGCAAAAGTGTAAAATCAAATTCGATTTCAATACCCACAAAGTTACTGTGGCCCGATTCTTAAATTATACTTTTTGAGTCGAAAAATAAATTTATGAATTTCTACGAGACTCATTAAAACTCTCGTTAATACAATTTTTCCATCGTTCACCTTTAAAAATATAAAATACCTACATAAGTAATGATAATTGGATATTTTGTATTATGTGAAATGAAAGACTCTCTTAAGACTTGGGGCTAGATATATTTCACCTTCGTATACTGTGACAAATTCATGCTTAAGATGTTGTATCTAATTTGTACATAAATTACTTTTAACAACATCTGTACATAATTATTTATTAGTAGTAATTATTCGAATAGATAATCATGAATAATTGTGTTGTTATTGATGTGTGATATTTTTTTTAAAGAGATGAGTTAAATATAATTGCAATAAAAGAAAATTTGTAAAAATGTTACATTGCAGTAAGTGTAAAATCCCAATTGGAATATTTATATGTATACTGTATACAAAAATTGTTTAAATGCTGTGTTTCCTATTGTAAATATTGTCACAACATATTGTTATATTAAATCGTATAAATACAAATATTTCAAGATTTTGTTTGTTTTAAAATAAATCTCTTGTGAATTTTTTTTTCTAGTCGGAACTATGTGGCAAAGGAAAGAATCAAATGAAATCCTCGAATATCGATAATATATTTATTTTTCTGTATTTACAATTATGATTTTATAATTGAATGAGCAAGTTCACGAATTTGCTTCGATCTACTTTGTGAAAGTACAAATGCTCGTTGTAAAACTGCTTGAGGTATCGGAGAATTTCCTAATTGATGAACACCCTGCACCAACTCTTCTTCTTTACTATCAGGTGAAAAATTCAATCTCCAAACAATCGTCGTTCCTCCTAAAATACCACCACATTGTTGTTCCTCTTCAACAGTAGGGTTTAAAAGCATTGTTCTGATAAAAGTATATAAAAGCATTAACTTTTTAAATTATTACATTCAAATTTATTATAACAAACAAACCTATCAAATAATGTGAATGTAGTAGCTACGGGGAATTTGAGAATATTTAAAGGTTTCCTTTTATTTTCATGAACTACTGTGTTTTCTGTAGCAGCACTATATTCCACAACTGGTAATTTCACTGTTGATTAGAACAAATTTTCAATAATTAAAACAACGAAAAAAACAGTACGTATGTTTCAAATAAAAATTAACCTGATTTAAGTGCCGATACAAGAGATAACAATGCTGCATCGATAATTGAGCCTCCATAATTCAAGCAGATTATGTCGCAATAAAGAACCCACACTAATTTTTCTTTAGTTATACAAAGTTCTTGCAGATCGACGCAATGCGAATCTTTAAATATATCTGCGACGAGTTGATTACAAGATTGGGCAAGATCGCCAGGTGGTCCTGATCTGAATATAGGCGAACACAAAGGGGGCATTTCTAGATTTGTGACGATAAATCCTGCGCTAGGGTTTTCAATGGATGGCGTTGTGAGTTCCTAAAATTAATATGTATTATTGATGTATAGTTGTCTTTATTTGTTGTCAATTATAAATTACGTACTGCTTTTATCCCGCAACATATTTTTGTATCGCCAAGAATCACCATACATGATCCATCGGCTGTGGATATGGGATTGTATTGAATCACAGCAGCTCTGCATTGTTCAAAGCCTCTTCCGTCAGCTCTTATGTTACGTGAAAGAAACTCTTTTAAATATTTAGCTGGTTGAAGAACCCTATTCAAACATAAATGATATGAACATTTAACAGCTAATCTACTGATAAATACTATGAAAAATAATGAGTTACACAAAAAAATTTGATTCTAATTAAATATCGTGCATCGTATAATTTGTTTATGAGTTTTGACTGGAATACATGTAAAATGTATCGGCCCATTTTTTTATATTCTTAAAAATTATTTATAGCATGAAAAAATAAGAAATTTCATACTTGTAAACATCAGCCATGGTGCTAGTTTTGACAGAGTTTGACGTCCCACGTGCGTCGTGTTTGGCCAAAATCACACATTTATCGACAAATATTTTATTGTTTAATTTTAAAATTTAAAACGACACAGGTCATGTAAAATACAGTGAACTCAACAAAGGTTCAATAAAGGTGTAAATTAGAAATGATAACCAGTCGTTTGCCTAAACGGTACTAGAACATACGACACTAGAACACAGTGTTACGTTTAGGGTGATTAGAGAACTACACAGTGGCGTAGCGAGGGGGGGGGGGGGGGGCAGCCGGAGCATTCTCCCCGGGCGCCGGTTTCAAAGGGGTGCCAAAAGGCGCCAAAGGCTCTTTGGCGCCCCCTTGAACCCACAAAGAGGCGTCAAAAAGGCGCCAAAGGCCCTTTGGCGCCCCCTTAAACCCGCAAAGAGGCACCAAATCGGCAAAACAAGATAATAGAACTAGAATGCGTCACTCAACCAGAATCGAATGTTTTACAAGAAAATGAAGATGTTGAATTTGAAATTAATTTGTGAAAATATTAAAAAATTAACCAAAGAATTTTATGGTGATAGTTTGATCAACTAAACTATTTTGAAAAAAATTTCGTCTGCGGCGCCTATTTTATCTAACTTTACACTATTGATATAATTTTTTTTTGTAGAAATATTAAAAAACTAAACTAGTTTTATGGCGATATAGTTTGATTGACTAAAAATAAAATGTTTAAAAAAATTTTAGCCTGCGGCACCATTTTCGCCATGTTTCTTAATTGCTTGTTGTAGAAATATTGATAAAATAATTTAAATATAAAGGCTGTTTGTAGATATTAAGTAAATTGATAGTTTTAATAAAATAGTTTGATTGGGTAAAACATTTGGAAAAAAATTTTCGTCTGCGGCGCCTCCTTGGCTTGTTTTACGTGATTCTAGGACATCTACCCTTGAACAAGAACCTCAGGTTTTGATGTCTCTAAAATTGAAATCATTTAGGGAGGGGGGGGGGGCGCAAATATGGGTATTTGCCCCGGGTGCAAAATATCCTCGCTACGCCACTGGAACTACACGATGGTTAAATGACCCAATTAATGCTAATTTATTTTAATTTGGTGCAGCCTAAGTAACTTTGTTTTTAACTTTTTTTTTTTAAATTCATGAATACAAATGCTTTGTAGTTTTTTTTTTAATTCGTTTTGATTATTTTGCCAAAAAATACTTTGGATCGAATTAAAATATAGTATGTTGTTCGGTTTTGTTAAGCGCATTTTTAAGTATAACAATTTTTTCAATATTTATTAAAATTCAATCCAACAAATAATCACCTTTGTTAAATATAACCTTTGGCCATCTTTCGAAAGGTTTTTTATCCTTTTTTCATAAAAGCTTTGTCATTTTGAGTTGAAAACTCAATAACACCGTTTTCGGCATTAGTTCGGTACGTGGGTATTTTTTTCCACTTATAAGTGTATATGTACGAAGGTTTAAAAATAATACACAATTTCAAAAGTAAATATTATTTATAGCAAGCAATATTTATTCTGGCACTCAATATTTCATATATACATTCTATACAATATTTATTTCGATGTACACAATCAAATGTGAACGCAGATAATTTATTCACATAATTTATTCGATTAATTATATAAAGTCGATTTTTTTCAATCGACACAATAATAAATAAAAAAAATAAACATTAAATTTAATTATTTATAAAACATTAAAATTAAAACAATTATATTACAAAATTTGTAGTGTTGAAAGTGGATAAAAATCACTTAGTGATTTACGATGAGAGGTACTTCAGGATCTCCAATCACCGTTGTTCTGAAAAAGAATATCTGATTTTAGTTTTTTCTAATCTTATTTCATAAATAAAACTAATAATTAGTGTATTATCACTCTATAGTTATAACATTTTCAAGAAAATAAAGAGATTTATTGCTATTTCCAACCACCTATTGCACAAATGTGGTAATATAAGAAAAGTCAGTGATTTTTTAGTAGAAATTGTTTTAGTAGTTTTTTTCAGTCGATTCCATTAAAATATCAAATCATAGAATAATAAGAATCAAGAAAGTCACAAGTGCATTATTTTATCTTAATCAGCCAACACCCAAAATATCAAGACCAATCTAATTTTGTTATATAATAACTATTGCAAAAAATATTATTTCCCTTACGTTTGACCAAACTTAATACTTTTATGTTGCATCCCAATTTTGATAGGTGTTGCAAATACAGGGGCTGAACTTTTCAAAATGCCATTTTGTGGCAGACTTTCAGTTTTTACAAGCTCTTGTTTTCCATTGGATGTTTGGGTGTTAACAATAATTCGGTTTGTATCGTTTGTTCCACCGTTAATTGTAGGATTATGTGACAATGATTTCCCTATGGGAACTTTGGGAATGCTTATAGTAGGTGGTTGAGGTAGTACGACATGTCCGTATCTTTTGTGAAAATTAGCATTTGGTTCATCACTAACACAAGAATCAAATGGATTTACATTAGAATCCACATTTGAAATTTTATCCTGAAAGTTGTAAACCGAAAAGGTGCGTTATTCATTACATTGATGTAAGTTGCACATTCAATTTACACATACTTGAGAAACTATTTGAAACATAACATATTTAAGTACCTACTAAAATATTACAAAATATAAATTCAATATGATTTTTAGAAATAACCTTATTCGTAAGGTTGCTGGTTTCAGTGACTTATTTTTTAAAAAAATATTTAAAAACAAACTATTTGGAAAAAAACTTAATATAAAAATTTACCGATTCAGTCTTTTTCTTTAAATTAGATCTGGAGAGCTTTTGAGTAAGTTCTGATTGCAGCCTGCTTCCTACAGGCTCATTATTTTTGAAACCATCCACGGCATCACCATTTAGAAAATCTAACTTAGCTGGTTGTTTTCTGAATGTGTTTGTGGGATATTCGCCAATCGTTACTGAAATAGACTGACTGGCTTTCTTCATTGTTAGAGTACCGTTTTGTTGCTTCATGAAGTAAGTAGATGGTGGCTTAGGATCTGGAGACAGTGGATTGTTCAGCTTGAACGATTCCAGCGATTCCATCTCCACTATGTCTGACTTAATTTTGTTTGGTGTTGGAGCTTTGTTGGTTACTTTTATCAGGGATACTGTATCGTAGTCAGGTGTGGGTGTTGCTGGTGGTCTGTCTTCATTTATGTGGTTTCCATTCCCATTCTGTATAGGTTTTTTCAGGGGTGGTGGAGGAGGTGCCTTCGGCTTAGTATGAGATGGCACTATCTTATTGATAGGTTCTGTTTTGGGAGTTGGAATGAATCCTTTATTGTTATTATTATTATTGACAGGCATCTGGAATAAAAAGAGTTTTAGCAATAATTATTATTAAAACCAATATATTATACTTAAATTCAGAGTCATACAAAAAATTACAATTATTTTTAAGCATTTATTTAGTGGAAGTAAAAAATAAATAAATTCTTAAATAAAAAAAATAAATAAACCTGTGGAATTTAATAAACTGTTTACATGAAAATGGTGTTTTTAAATGGTTACAATTATGAATTGTAAACTATTTCAAAATGCTATTTTTAAGTTGCATTACACGTTAAATTGATGTCATTATACGGATTGCATTTAACTCAAACTTGCAAACAGAAACTTAAGAAATACATATACATATTATACATATTATATTATATAATATTTCTCAAACTGTAAACGAATAAAATATTATGGTGCTAGAATTTAAGAACATGGAAAATATTATATATAAAACATTTGTTACAAAATAACAGTACGGTATTTCACATACAGCTCTCACAGATTGCAAAAAAAGATATTCACAAAGGCGGTCACTTAAAGAATGTCATTTTCATTCAATAAGTACAGTTTATCCAATCACACACAATTTATTATAAAGAGTTTAATTTCTAAGCCCATACTGTACTGCATATTATTGAATTGTATTAATCTACTGTATATTATTGAATTTTAGAAACAAACCGGCGGTGGCGGGGGTGGTTGATCAGGCGGCTTAAAATTCCTTTTAGGGGCATCATTCACGACTCCATTATTCTTGTTGATTACTGGTGACTCCCGAGGAATAGTCGTGGTTCGACTATAAGCATTCAACGGACGATCCTGAAAAAAAAAATGAAGCAATTTTAAACGCAGCACTTACACGCCATGTCGCCGGTAATTGGCGTTTCTCAGGTGAGTGCGAATCATAAGGTAAAAAGTGTGCGGAGCCATTTCCTCGAACAATGGCCGCTTCTTGTTTGTGGAAAAATTTTCTCGTGTGAACAAACGAAACGAAAGGTGTTATGAGATCGGATTTAATAAACGCGATGCCGCTTCGGAAAAAATTCCCGCTTGTTTTATTGTAATGAAGGCGTAAAAATGGCAGGCGCCACGTATGAAAGCTGAATTTGAATATTTTCTCTGGATGATATGATAATATAGTGAAAAACGCGGAACAATGCATGTTCGAGGAATAACATTTGAATAATTTATGTTAAAAATTAATATCAGCGATATAGTGGATTGTTGTGTGAAATGATATGAATTCTGAGATAAGTTTGATCGAAATCTTACACATTAATCTAGTATACAAGATTTCACTAAAAGTATAAATCAGTTATTTAAGCTTTAATCTGAAAATGATTAAAAAACAATTTTATCAGAAAATTACGGTTTATCTAAAATATTATTTTTGGAAATAATGACCGGTCTCATTAACTTTTTTTTTAATTCAACCATTCTGAACAATTTCGCACGGAATACCCGTTCGTTTTTAATAGAGTGCATATTTTGTATTTTTATTATTCGAATAAACAAATCTAAAAAGACGACAGTAAAAAATGGATTTAAAAAAACCCAACACAAGGATGGATAATCAGACATATATTATGACGCGATCGTCCAAAGTCAGGTGTTGCGTCAATTGTTAGTAGATTCCGACAGTCATTAGGCCAATCGACAATAATAAACATAAAAAAAAATTATATACAGGTGATTTAAAAATCATACGTATACTTTTTTATATTTTTTAAATAATTTTTACTTAGCGTGTTCATCGTAAAAATGAGGAGTAATCAAACGATTTGGAAACGCTCGACGATTTCATCAACGTCATATAAAATAATTCCCCGAAGGAAGTGCACAATTTTGTTTCAACATTTTCGATTCATTCTATAATATTTTATTTAGTACCCAGCTCAAAGTTGTAAAATTATAACGGCCATAAAACACTTTCAATTCGTTTTACGTAGGTAAAAGGTGCGCAATGTACACACGACTCAAATTATACTACGCACAGAAAACCATGTACAATGGTTCGCTACCAAAATTTAAAATTATAATTTTAACTCAATTAAAACAATATATTGTTGCATCGTAGTTCATTTGTGGATGGCTTGCGATACGATCGTCGGCGAAATTTCAGCACGTAGACAGAATTCACTTTCACGTCATTATTATCATTCGCATAATACAATAATGCGAAAAATACAATAATGATAAAATTTAATAGAAAGCAGAGAAAAATCTAAAAATGTGAATGCATTAAATTCAATATCAATAGTCGAATCGCGCATTTTCCATTAGAAACTATCGTGCGAAAATAAAATTATTTTATGCGAATATCGAAATGCTAAAGAACCTATAAACAAACAATGGAATTGAAGAGTTGGAAAGTTATATTTTCATACAAAATTTACATTAAATATAGAAAACGAAACTTATTTTAAATATTCAGCAATCATTCGATTAAAAAAATCATCAAAGAATTTAATTAAAACACACAAACTACACAAGATAAACCGATAAATTTATCTGTCAGATTCACACGACATTGAAACTTCATACGGCTCAAACATTCGAACATACGATATTTACGAACGACATAACACATTTGCCATTTTTTCCACATTATCAAACGTATAATAAAGCAATTCCGCAAAACCCACTCACTTCGTAAGCTTGAACTATGACGAGAGGCTTCGTGCGTCCACCCATGATGGTCTTCGTGTGAAAAAAATTCCTATGGAACAACACAAACCTAATAATCCGCAGATCGCTATCACATAATTTAGTTTCTCACTACGGATCCGCTAATTAATTATTTCGATGAGCACAATGAAAAAAAATGTAAATAAAACGGAGCCGTTTCGATGCGGTTTGCTCGAGCGGTCGCTTAACGGTAGTGCGATGTGTTATAGTTTGTAAAATTGTAATTTTGCTAATCACTCAAGGATGACAGGTAAACTGGATTGGTTCTTCTAGAATGACATAGATTCGATGTCGTTTTTATGCTTCGTAGAAAGTGTATGTAGAAAACGCGTATGAAATTGTCCCTTTCTATACGGGATAGGTTTTATTTAAGAAAATTGATTACTTTTGATTTATAATGTTGATTCAAGAATTTGAATATATTAAAACAAGCTTGTTTTTCAAATTGAACAAATGACTCGTGACGTCAATACTTATAAACGCTGCACTAAAGGTTATAAAAATTATTTAAATACATAAATTATAATTTATCAAAAACACTAGAGTAAAAGTGCCGAAAAAGTCGCACACGATAACACCCAATAAAATCGCAATTTAAACACGTGTAATCTGAACAAAGTCTGAACGATAAAAAAGAACAATATGTAACCAACGACCAGTGTACTTTAAATAATTGAAAAAACCCGATATACGCTCATTTTACGACTTTAGCAAAAGGCACTGGCGATAATAGAGGTCGAACAACATGAAACGTGAGCGTTTTAGCGACACACACACAAAGTTAATGTTCCATGCAAATGAATCCACTTGTTTATAATTATTTTATAATAGAAATTACGGTTGCACAATACACGAGGCGACCGAACAATGCGACAGCCGGAAGACAACTGTTGGAAAACTGCAACGAGATTACAAGTGATGGCGCATGTAGGTAGGGCGAGGTGGGGAAGTTTGAAATTGCCGCCAAAACGACGGTTCAATTTTGACGTAATCGTTCCGAGATTTTTTTCGAATTATTTGGGATGTTTGGTTGAATTATTCTGCGAAGGTTCGAGTCGATTTTTTGGTCGAACGTAACAGGTAAAATTTGCATTTTGTTTTTATTGATGATGGGTTTTTCGATGAGTTGTTTTTTTGCTGTTGAATTTTTTTTCAATTAAGCTAATCTGAACTGTGTCATGATATGATCTCATTTATGGCGATCTATAATAGATTTTTCTCTAACTTTTTCAATGGTGTATTTGATTGTTTTCACATTTCTAGTGCCCGATAAATGTTAACCTAATTCCGTATACATTTATAATAGAACGGTAATTGAGTTAATGCAATATCTTTACAGTGTGTAAATTTTTTATATTTATTCTTAATTGTTCTAATTGATGGGTCGTTATACTGTAAATGTGAATCATTCTGAAGTGAAAAGTAAATAATACGAGTAATATATGATGAAATCAAATTTTTAGAATTTTTCAATTATCAAATAATACAATCTGATTTCTAAAAATGTTAATTGAAAAACTATGTTGAAAATATCTGAAAATACTGTTTCATGTATCGCGTTTTCGATACAATGTCACGTTTTCAGCGCAACTAATCTTTCAACAATCTGTAAACGACACTGTCATTGGAAAAACAATGAAGTGACATATCGGAATCGGAATTCCATAAAAGGATACGAGACCAGAGAAACGTTCCGAAACTAGCGGAATCGACCACATCGGAAACTTATCTACATTTAAACAGATAAGCGATGCAAAAATCGATGAAAATCGTCAAAGATAAAACGGAGAATACACTGCAACAAAAAAATGCCCAAAAATAGAAATCGAATTGTATAATACGTGAAAAACCTTCTCCGTATTACGTAATTTAACAATTTCCTACATACGTAAATTAGATGGATTTTTTTAATACGTAAACAATTTTTTATCGAAGTATCGATATCTATATTTTTTTCTCATCAGATCATCACGATTTTGCGTGTCAAGGTTGTATAGCTTTAACAATTATTCAATACGAATTTTTAGTATCTCTTTTTTTTTACAAGAGTCAAAAGTCGAAGCAATTTTTCCCATGCATGTTTCATTAGATTTCTCTGTTTGACTTCATTATGTGATTCGAATAATTATTTTTCAAATCGACCACCATTTCAGCAATACAAGTTCCCTTGACTAGTAATTCGAACCGCACATGCAGGCGTTTTGAAAATGCGAAACGCGAACCGTTTACGAAAAAAATACAAAACGACCGATTTCGCAAACGCATGCAGCGGACCGGAGTCGTTTTGCGATTTTGCACAATTCGATCGCGTTATTATTATTCATTTATTTATAAATATTACCGGGAAAATTTCGTTGCGACACTGGCTATTTTCGACGATCGGAAAACGGAAAATATTTAACGTTTCACGTTTGTTTTTCGGACGGTGACACTTTTTTTCACGGATGAAAAACCGCGCCGTTTCGAAATGCAATGTTATTTAACGGATCGAACGAACGAAAAAATGTTTTGAAATTAAAAAACAAACAATCGTGCGTTAAATTAATACGAGAAGTGTCGAATTTGAGTGAGCGTGCGCTTATTTGAAATTTCGGCCGTAAAGCGTTTCGTTGTAGGCATTTTTTCCGATAATTAGCGTCTCATTAGGTGTATTTACACATCGTTGTGTGAAACAGAATGTAAAATTGTTTGATTCGTGTCGATTTCGTCCCGAAAACGGTAATTGATGTTTGTACATTGCGCGGAAAAGTCGAAGAAAAACGCGCCGGATTTGTTATGTGTATTGTTGGTGGAGGTTTCCGCGTTAGTTGCAGACAATCAACAGTGTTTAATCATTGTTTTGCTATTTTATAGCCGAATCTTTGTCATCACAATGTCGCCATTGTCTAGACGCAAAAGTAGTAATTGCTTTTTCGGATTGTGTTGTAAAAAAACTGGCGTAAATAATGTTTCCATTAAAAATTACTTCTGAAATTATTTATTGAACTGCGAACTAAAAACGTATTATAATCGTCAAATAAATTTAGAAATATCAAAAGTGAAATAGCTTTTCAAATCTTCAACTCCTACGTGATCGAATGCAAAGGAATGTATAAAAGATTTCTCACCTACACTTTGTAGAATTTTTCCATTATAGGCATCCTGTTATGCCCACTTAAAAAATCAACAACAACAGTATAATAAATAAATCATTAACGTTTCACTTTATTATGTCTCTTTTATTATGCAAATTAATGAAACAATTGGTATGAAAGAAATCAGAAAGCGGGTCATCAATGACAGCCACTAAATGGGGGTATGCAATTTTCAAATATTTTGCATATTTTCGTCTATAAAAGCAATCATTTTCCCGCATTTATGAAATATATTTATTATTAAAATTGATAACTTTTATGATTTATTATTTTGCTTACGAAATAGTGCCCACATTTATATTTTCATAAATTAATATTATATATTTGCCATCCTACATATTTAATTGAATTTATAAATATATTTTAATATATAATATTTTTAATTTTAAATGATAATTTTGGGAAGAAATGATTTCACCTTTTTTCGACAAATGTATTATAATAAAAATATTGATATGATTTAATCATTGAAAAAAGTTAATATGTTAACAATACGACGAAGGTCAGTGACCAAAGATAAGAACAATTAAATTGCAGTAAAAAGAAAATGTGTTTACACTGCAATATTAAATGCAATTTACCTCTCAAGAGTTTTTATATTGTGTAAATTTTATACATGTTTCGAAATGTGCTAACTATGAAAATGTCGATTCAATGGAAATTTTCGTGACGAGTATTAGTAAAATAATTAATAAAAAACTGCACCGTATTATTTGTTTATTTGAAAAAATATTAAATAGTATTACAAAAGTAAAAAGAAAAACTTTTTTTCATAAATAATGAAGCACATCTTTGTGGAAAAATTATAGTCGAATAAAATTTTGAAAAAAAAATTATAGATGTCTCGTTTATTTAATAAAAATATGAAAATACGTTCTGAAATTAAATAAGTACTGAAAAACTATTATAACTTACCCCTAATACAGCTGAATAGTTAAATTTATCATTGTCAGGTTCCTTCACAAATTTTTCCTCATTGGTTTTTTCTGAAGTATTAGTACTTGAAGTGTTATCGTTATTATTATTATTATTATTTGCAAACATTTTTCTATGGGCTTTTTTGAATTCGTCCATCAATGCATCATGTTTTTGTTTTTTCTCGTCATCCACTCCCTTGAGCATTTTATTTTTCCTGGATTCTTCTAATTGACTAAATGTAAAACCATTTTCTTTTTTGCGCTATAAAATAAGTAATTGGAATAAATAACAAGAAATATAACATAAAAAATATGCATTGATTAAAATATGCATTGATCAAATATGAATCACCTGTGATCTTTTTTGCAATTCCTGAGATATGGCATTAGATAAACTACTTCCAGTACTATTCGAAAGACTAACAAGACTGTTGTTCGATGGTGCTTTTTTGAGTGGTGGGAGATTTTCGTCAATTTTACATTCAATATGAGTGACATTTTCAACATGTCTATCTTTACATTCAATATCACTTCTGTGAACATCTACAATTATTGTCTTCTTATCGGGTACAACATTTGTTATTGGAGAAACTTCATTGCACATATTGTCGTTCATCGTAGGCAAGACATAATTGGTTTGAATTGTAGTACCATTTTCAGATAAATTTATAATAGTGCGATTCTGAGGCACTTTTTCTTTATCAAAATTGTTGTATATTGATGTTGGATGAACACATGAATTTATTTGAGAATCATAAAAGTCTTTAACAAATTCAGAATCACATTCTTTGATCGAACTTTCCCTTTCCCATTCAAAGTTGCGATGATCCCAATTTTTCCTCTTATAACGAACATTATCCAATTGACTTAATCTATAATTACAAATAGTTATTATAAAGAATAGATCATTCTTAGCACATAGATATATTAATTATACAAAATATTTTAAATATATTGTCATAAACGTACCTATCTTCTAAATCTAATGTTTCTTCTTTGACTATAGAGAGTCGTTTATGATCAGCGCTGGAAGGGCTTTGGTCTCCAGTAGCACTTGACGCTGAACTATTGTAGCCACTGGATTCCCCTGGAAACAAATCTTGACCGGCACCAGTTCTGACCCAAAGATCTAACCGTTTTGTTTGTTTCATTAAAGCAACCGCCTATGAAAAATATAAAAACAGCAAATTGTTGCATCAATATAAACACAATTGAAAATAAAGACTGAATTGGTAAATATCTTACATCACTGAATTGTATATCTCTAAAATCTATACCATTGCATTGCATTATTTGATCACCAGGTCTCAAACCAGATTCCCTTGCTATGCCATTTTCTTTTGTGAATTGCACAAATATTCCAGGTCTCCAATCTGGACCTTTACATATACTGCAATTTGTTTTTCATATTTAGAAATGAAAATTTCTTTTGAATCTATTTTTATCAAGTGTTATGTATAATATGAATTCATACCCGCATCCTAATTTTGAACGAGAAGGCACATAGAGAGTAAGTCGAACATCTTTTACTTTATTTTCTTTGTGTACATTTATTAATGTAGGTGATGATCTTTGTGATGAATCAGAAAACAGCATCGAATCTGGCACCATTCTCCAAGTTAATGGATCATTTTGTTTACTAAAAAGTGAACAATCAGATTATTATGTTGTAATTATTTCAATTATAACATACATTTTGATGAAGTAAATTTGTTAAAAGGGAATTTCTAGGGCTTACTCTTTGACCGGAATCATTCCCACATCTGAAACAAATATAAAATAAATTTAAAAAAAAACTGTTTTTGGATGATATGAAATGATTTGAATATTTATAAAAAAGCATTGTTCGAAAAGAGCGAGGTGTGATGGTTGACCAACCAAGTGTAATACATATCTGTAATATTTTATCATTTTGCATACTCTTCAGTAATCAAAGTGTTCACTCTATCGCGAAACGTGTAACCTTATATAATTATTTGACTAACGATCAATATCCATTATTGTATAAAAGGCTACTCGACAAAAATCGACACATTCAATTAATACACGAAACAATAGTTTTTTATATAAAAGTAGATTGTTTTCAAATTATTGTCGATTTCAAAAGATATCGAACTATTCATTAAATTAATTTCGGCGGTAATTACGTTTTGCGAAATTGCGCCGATGTGGGAAAATTTCCACATAATAAATTTTTGATACATTTCGAATTTTATTAAGGACACAATTATAATAAATCATTAATGAATCAGTGAAGGTAAACTTTTTTGCTGTCCCACAATACATTATAGAAATCGATTCGTTCAATTGATACGAATCGAAAACGGCCGCGCTGTCTCATTCAATTTAAAATTTAGCCGTTTTTTTTTTTTACCGAACCACACACGAATCATGAAAACTTTCAACAATTAACGTCCACCGAAAGTTCGAGGACCTTTAGCCGAGCAATCCGAAACAACGGGTAGATGACCGTCGGTACATTCGGCGATAGCAATCGGCCGACATCTGCTACGCGAGCAATCCACATATAAAATACGGTCCGAATTTACATTTCGGAACACTACCGGCACCGGCCAGTAGTCCGCAACCTTTTTTCGCAACGGTCCTTTGTACGAAGTTCACACGCTTCGAGTTTACATAAGATTCAATTCCGTTTCCCTGCAGACAATTAGCCGGATTGCCTCAGAGACCCTGAGCGGGTTGGTCAACGTCGGCAATTAGCCGTGGAGCCTTCTGGGCGTAATCGGAGGATGTCAGTACTTACTCCTGACTTTGAGCTTGAGGTAGTTCAGGCCGGAGATGAGGCTCAGCAGCTCCTTGTGCAGAGCGTCGCTGACCCTGAATCCGTTCACCCGCACCACCTGGTCGCCGACCTGCAACACCAACAACGGACCATCATCAGCGGGTCTATGGCGTTTTCTTTTTCATGGGTTGCGTGTAAAAGGTTGTTGTTGTGTGAGTAATGAGTGGTGTATGAACGGTGAATTAGTGCGTTTTTTGTATGATATTATTTTGTTAATTAAAGTTTTTGATATTGAAATTGCTCAATTGTGAGAGGTTTGATTATATTGAGGTTTCTCATAGATATTTTTTGATTTGTTAATGAATTTTTTTTTTTTGTATATTTTCATTAAATTAAATTGGAAAATTGATTGGTTTGTACAACGATCGAAATTTTATTCGATAGTCAAACAATGTCTAGAAAATAATGTGCATTATCAATGTCAGTGCTCGAATTATATATATTTTTTTTCTCAATCATTATGATATTGCATTATATTGTACGGGTACAAAAAATGGATTCGATAGTAATAGGTGACACGTACTTTACCAAGTGTTATTACTTTTAAGTTTTTTTTTTTTTACAAAATAACAGTAAAAATTTCATGGAACTTCCGAGTACGATACGTCATATAATATTTTTGTCATTTTATCACGTAATTTCGTCATTAGATACATTTTTTGTCATACCACTCGAAGGTGTTCGAGAACAAGATAAAAAAATCAGAAAAATTCTGTGTTCTGACATTAATCGTAATTAAAGATAAATATTATTATATAGATAAAAATAATGAAATAATGAGTAAATATTTTATTATAATTCAGATCTAGTTAAAATGTTACGCGGCAACAATCAAATGATTCATCGGCGATCCGGTTGAATATAAACTAAGTTTTTATCCATTTCTACGAAACTGGTATACATAAAACTATGTTGTTTTGCATTCCGAGATCGATCAATAGTGAACTAGTCAAGGTTTTCCAGCCGACTTCGAGTTTTCGATCGACAAAAACTCGATAGGAAAATTTCTATATCGAAAGTATATCATAGTACTTGAGCAAAAAATGCACACAAGAAAAGTGGGCCGCATCGATTCGCGAAAAAAAAAACTATGCCGAACTTGACTTCCTACCAAGACGATGATGGAACACAAACAGAGGGATCCGTAGGATAGACGGTCGCGAATGGAAAACGTATAATAGGAACCGGGTGAAAAAAATCAGCCTTTGTGCTGATGATGATGATGCTTCGGCTCGCCGGTGCTTCTGACCATCGTCGAGAAGAACAACAAGTGGAACGACTTAATAACATCTTCGCCTCAGATTGAATACCGACTTGGAGGTCAGACCTGACAACCTTTCCAAATTAGAAAAGTGATCTCAATAATGATGGCGCAAAAAGCGTGTACGCACTCTTTAATATCTGCTTTCAATAGGTCGTAAATCTGTGTTGTTGGCGAATATTTGCCACTCGGCGCGATCGGCGATTAGGTTGCCAATTTTTAAGAAAATGCTATAAATTTGATGTAATCTGTAGTTTTTTTTTTATAAATTTAATTTCGAATTCTTTACAAACTTAACTCACAATCCGTCGAGGTTATTTTAGTTTAGAGTTAGTAACTTGATATTATAGCTATACTATTTTAATACTCAGAGATATCTGTTCTATTTTGACTTGTTATATATCGGTTGCACAATCGAATTATACATTTGATTTGTAAATACGGAATTGTATTGAAATTTTGTAATATAAATTCTTCAACTAGTTTATCAAAGTTAATATTTCAAACTAAATATAGCACAATCTTTAGACATGACCTAGCACATTACGTTGAAATTGAAATTTTGATTAAACACAGAAACAGACATAAATATAACATCAAACATAATTTTGCATCACAATCACTGTCAAATACGAACTTCTAGACTTATAATCTCAATCAGAAACACGACTGAATAATACAATATGCATACATGTTGAATATGAGAACGATTACGAACTACACAATAAGAACGATTCAACTACGAAACGGATGAGTATACATAAGCACATTATTATTCATTCAGTCTAAATATAAATAAGAAACTCTATAAATCAAATAATTTTAATAAAATAGACGAAAAATAATCGAGCTATTCATTAGGTCGTACCACTTCGAGTGTCCAAATTTTGTTCGGTCAAAATGTGAATAGAAAACAATTTCACAAATCCTTGTGATAGAAAACTATTATACTACAACTACGTATTATAAAAAAAACGGACATTTGAAATGATACAAACGAATATATCTTACACATAAAGATTATTTTACAATTATATCTGATAAGCAGCAAAACTACCAAGCCATAACATTCAATCCAAAGAATGTCCATACAATCCACATATCGGAACGATTACGAAGCACTGCGCAGTAAGAGTGGTTCAGTTTCGAAACGGAATTCGGAAGAAATCTGCATGGAGGCTGCAGAAGTGGGTCCGGTCATCGGTGACCGACATTGGCCGCCGACAGGTGCCTGACCACTTCCATCACCATCTCATATGATCGCCAATTACCGGCTTCTCTTTCTCTTGGGTGCCTTTTTGCCTCGTGGCCTGTGGGAGTCGGGTGCTCCTTTATGGCCGATGTCGCCTTTTTGACGATGATGAATTGTTTCGCGGATCGGTTCGGATCGAGCGTGACACACTGATCGATATATGTATGTATGTGCGAGCACGTGAATTATGGTGATGGGTTTTGATCGGAGATGGTTTTCGTTGTGATATAATGGACGGTTGGTTCGTTCGGGTTGTTAGTATTGAAGAAGATAATCGAAGTTTCTCAGCATTGTGATGATTTTGATTGTCATTTTAGATAATTATTTTTGTGAATAGTTTATACAATACGTTACGTAAATCAATATTGAAAAATATTTGAAAATTAAATATTATTTATTATATAAAAACATCATTAAAATGTTCAAATTTATGAAAGAAAAAAAAAACGATTTTGATCGTCCATTTTTGACAGATTACGAAATATACAAATTTTATGCCTTCCTCAAACACAATATTGCTTTTAATAACATACGCAACCCAACACAGATTTATATTGTAACAATTAAAATATACTGTCTCGTATTAATGTTTGTTTATAGCACACACGTTTAAAAAAAAACGCGTACAAGTCACGACCCCGCCACGGAAAACTTTATTAGATCGCCGCTCATTCATACACACAGACGCATAAAATATAAAAAAAATTCATTGTCTTCCGACTCGTTCTGCTTTAATTTCGGCAAAAGTTGGCCACTCCAGAGCGTGTGTGCGATAGTTCAAAAAGTGCGCACAAAAAAAATGTTCATATTAAATGTACGGGCGCACCATTTTTGACCCGCTTCTCACTTTGCTTACTTTCTTTGAGAGCTTGCGTGAGAACGGCGCTCACGCCCACGCGAAATTCCATTGTTGGCCGTCGTTAAATGTTATGATGATACTCTTATTGTTATTGTCGCTGTTTTCGTGTTGTTTTTTTCGTGGGCGAGAGACAGGTGGATGTCGATTCGCTTTGGAGTGTGTGTGGTCAGCGAAATGGGACGCCCACCGATGCATGATCAATCTTACTTTTGTTCGATGCTTTCACAACAGTAAAATCAATGGATTGACATCGGAAACTATCCAAAACACTGTGTTGAATCTAGTAAATTAATACGACAGGAAATTGTATATGGGAAACCCTTTTTAGTCCAGTTCGAGTTTTTGAAATTTGATCGTTAGTTGACCTTCACTTTTAATTGAATATTCTATTACTGGTATGCTCAATTTGTGCAGTATGTAATTTTATGAGATGTTGTAGGATGTTCGGGTGATTTGATTTGATTTGATCTGATTTGAAAGGTTTTTTGGGTATAAATAAAAAGGGTTTCAGGTAATAAAAAAGACCTCCCACATAGTGTGGTAATCAGATTACTCGCCCGAGATAAAATACGTTGAAAAGTGTACAAAGTGGATTTCTGTATTTAATTGTGATACTATTAAGGCCAAGGAGCAATGTGCATATTATGAACGAATTCAAAACAACAAATTGGCTTATTGTTATTGTTTCGTGTTAGAAATTCATTATTGTAACGATACGAGCGAAAACAGTCGTTTCCAAGATCTAATCTTTGCATTTGAGCGGTAATTTTAAATATTTTAACACGTTTATCGGACGCGTTTATTAATCAAACCCGTATACGTATCACGTCGTAAATTTTAACGATCTTGCGAAACAATTAATCAATACTCGTCTGGTGAACAGTAAAAAATAAAATTCTTAGAAACGTAAACCAGATAATAAGCCTATGAAATTATTGGTTTTATTGATTTACCCGGATGTTGAAAAAAAATCAATAGAATTCTCAGAACCAAAAAAATATTTATACAAGATGGGATATCAAATACATATTATATGCGGTTTTCTTTGATAAACAATTCGTTTCCGTCAAAAGTTTTTGCCTATGTTTTTACTCATATTAGTGGAATCGATGACGTTGTAGATTTTAATCATAGTTATATAGAAATCGCATTTCCCAATTAAAAAATAGTCAACGATGACTCGTTGGAGACCAACACTAATTTCCATCATTTTTGCCGGCAGCGACTTGGCCTTCTTCACCATAGGAGCACGTGTTAACCCCATTCACTGTTTTTAGTCGCGTGTCGGGGCGCGGCCATCAAGCACAGAGATGACGATGTGGCTGATGATGTTGACGTTGATGATGGAGCCGCCGTCAGTGAAAGTCGACGATCCAGTTTTCTAGTTCACCATAAAGTGCGCCCTTCGAAATCAAATGTCGACTAGAGAGCCTCGGCTGGTTCCCACAACTGCTTTTCTTTGCTAGATCGTCTTCGGCGATTCCTTTCTCTGATTTTTTTAGATGCTATTGAAAAAAATCCGGTTCCTTTGGAGTTCAAGTTCATCAGCGGATCGATTCTTTCTAATATAAAATTCGATTCGCCTTCTTGACGGATGGTGTGCTCGACTGTATTTGATGCTTCATCAATATCGATAAAGCTTGATTGATTCGAATGAAAATCGAAAATAATCAATTTAATTTAAGTATCGGTGAATGTAGCAGTCATGTGGTTTCAATGGACAGTAAATAAGCATCCAATTGATACCATAAAAGTAAAAGTTTAAATTAATGCGTTCGTAATAGAATTAATGACAGATCTAGCAGATTCTAAAATAACAAATGTGTACCATTAACCGCGAAACATTAACATCTGATCGACGATAAAACGTGAGCTTTTACAAAGTTCCACATTTGTATGAGATGCGTTTTGTGTCTACAAAATAAGGGGTCAATTTCACCGATAAATCACAGAATTTCTCCGATTCCGAAAGAAAAATAGTAAATATTACAAGCTCAGTTCAAAGCCGGTTGTTATTAACAATATTTAACAGTGAATAATCGCCGGATGCTTTATTTTGTTTGAGGCCGTGTGTTTGTCCGACGCGCGTATAATATACACGAAATATTGTTGTGCTGACTAACAATTATATACATTAGAAAGACTTTCTTCGATAATTTATTATGCTCAGTTTTTTCCTCGTCAAGTTATTAAGGAGCGGCTGTGGCGGTTTCACTTTATACATACGAATTGTATTTGAAACTTTTACTTATTTCATTTTTTATATTTGTCTATAATAATGTTAATTAATCGATGAGAAATCTTCATTTAAATTTCACCTAAGATTTTTTAGTTAGCGTATGTGTAACTTTTTTTAAACATTTCCGTACTTTTTGCGCAATTATACTACAAAAATGATATAACACTCGGTGCCCAATCTGAGTTGTATAATGTAACTATTATAAATGATATAACAATTTTATCTTACTTCTGTGGGAGAGTCGAATGTGAGGATTTACACAAAAGAGTATTGGTATCGAATTTTTTCATTATCAGCGTTTAATTAATCACACCGTCTGATCTATTAATTTTATATACGAATAATGAATAGTTTCACAAACGTATCTCGAAGTGAAAAATAATCAACAACTCTCGACAACAATGAATTTTTACCTTTTACTTTGTTCGAGAGTCATGATTATGTCCGCGAGCTTCCCATGCGGTAACGCAAATAAATTTAAAGAAAACCATCTTTATTGTAGCTAATTCCAATTAACAATTTTGGCGAATAATAATGATGATGGTTTCGTCAACAATGGTAACCGCCGGCAGTGGCGCAGAAAGTGAAAACGAAAATGTCTTGGCGCGAATCTGACGTCAAATAATTCGAAAATAAAGTACCTGGATTTTGAGGTTCTCGGTGAAATTCTATGAAAGCACGTGATGCAATCACGGACGCTGAAACCGAACTGAACATGAAAAGGAAACGTCCCATAGTCACGAGAAACGTGGAGAAACGAGTTACAGGAGCTTTCGCTCGAACCATAGAAAGTGTATTTACCATCTTTAGTTTTATATCGATATCTTTAACGTTGACTTGTTACAGAAGTAAAAAAAAGAGAGCAGCGAGTACTCAATGGTGACAATTTGTATATACTATATGGAATTATCAAAATATCCATTTATTCCAACGATTTTAATGTGCTGAAAAATTAGCTCCGAATTTTACATCAAATGTTCCAAAATTTGATATAATGATTATGATTTTTGACTCAATTTTTTTTTTTAAATTAATAAACATTTTAATATTGGTCCATAATTCCTATTTAAAATATTTCCCGATTCAATTAACGCCTTTTTAGCGAAATATACATTTCAATCTCAACTTAACAATTCAAAAAACTCAATACATTTTGACTAAAAGTTGCAACTTGGGTTGCGTAGATTCAAACGCTCGGTCAAGATACAAACCCGATTCTCCAACAAAACGTGAACCGAAGAACGAAACTCTTAACAAATCACCCAGTTGTTAACACCGAACGAAATCGACTATCTTTCGAGGAAATTAACATTGTTGGTAAACTTCGAAACGACTTCCACAGTGGTCTCGTCACACTCGGGTGCCGCTCGATTTCGGATTTCAGTTTGCAATGGAACCAGAGTTCGCCTCCGCAGATGGTCACAGTCATGACGAAACCGGAGTCTTACTCTTCGGGTTCATTATAATTGTTAATTGTTGGTCTGCCGCTTTTAACTTCTCTTGGGCTTCTTTGAAACCGTTGTGGATGCAGTTGGAGTATGAAGGAAACTTCGAGTTTGAATGATGGCTCGCAAACGACGTTTTAAATCATTTTCAATATTCAATATGGGTGACGATGGCTGATTTGAATTTGTGTTGCAAACCGTTTTATCTTTTGATTTGTTGCAGTGTTGGTAAATCGAACGGATGCTTCGTTTTTGTGTGGAATATTTTAGTTACGGGGCGATGAACAATTTCGATATTGCGTATGCGTGCTGTTTTCAACTGTTCGACGGCAAGCGAAAATTCGATCAATGAAATTTTAGCCGTGGATTTTTCATAAAAATAATTACATGAAGGTTTATGGTGAATGCTAGTTATAATATTGAAAGTGACCGCAATAGCAGAGTCGCACATCAAAATTATGCGTGACTTTTATTGTACTCTCTCATGATGTTGGAAATGCAACAAAAGATTACGAAACTATTTCCATTTGTGAAAAAAAAAGATAAATTGTTTGAAAAAGAGTCAAATATGTGTCAAGAATCATGTATAAACTGTGACGAGTCGTGGTCAGTGAAAAAACTCGTGAAATTAAATTAAAATAATAAAATCTAGAACAGACGACCGCGAAATTAACAGACTACGACTGCATATTTTACCGAATCCGCATAAACGACGTATTTTCATAGCTACATTCGTACATATTATTTTTTACATACAATAAATCAAATTAATACGCTTATGATGTTTGCGTTTTGCCATACTTCCTTGAAATTGTTTATAACGGAAACTGAACTAGTTAAACTCGTCCATTTTAAACGAAACGAATTAGAAGCGGATATTGTACGAAAAATTGATTTTCGAGACGAACTGAGACGACATTATTATTCGTGTCGTAATAGGATCATTAGATCGCTTAATAACCAGTATAAATAAGAAAGAAGTGCTGTTATGTGAAATTTAATATCGATCGCCAAACCGTTAATCATAATTATGAAAGATTGCGATACACGGACAAGATGTAGATAATTATTGTATCTGCCAGTTCAAGTCGAATAACAATTGCAAATTACGAACGTTAAAGGAAATACATTTCGATTCATATTCTAAAGGTAAAATTCGTATCGAAATGGAAACTAGTATGCGTTTGGGCGCCAAAGCATACCGTTGCGGGAAGCTCTTATGCAAGACCGCGAATAATATAGCATTGTGTCGAAAACAAACGGGCGTGAAAGTGCAAAAAGCATACGAAACCATTTCGATATACACTCGGGACGTATCGACAATGATATCCAAGTCTTTTTTTACGGATTGGAATGAAAATTGAGGGCTTCCTGCCGAACGTTCGATTCGTTTCTCGATTCAAAACGGTTGACCAGAAACGAGCGACGCCATTGTTTCTAGAGAGGTTCTCGTGTTTCGCGAATAACTGGGTTAGCTGGTTCGGAGCAAATGCCAAATATGCAACGCCTCCTCTTGTTGTTCGAAGGAAAATTTAATTTGAACTTATTGTTAATTGGACGTCGGTTGTGTGTTGAGTCAAATTGTTAAAGTGGAAACTGCTTTTGAGTGTTTTCCAGGAAGTAAGTCGCCGCTATGTTTTATTGCGCAAGGTGACTCATAGATATGTTGGTTTTGCTAATTGCTTAACAGGAATATTTGAATAAATAATAATTTTATAATAAGATGAAGTTATCATTACACGTTGCATTTAATAAATATTAATTAAAGTCAAATAAATAAAATAATACATTTTATTATAAAATGTTTCAAATAATTTTCAACAGATTTAATAATTGATATCGTCCGTAACAATTCACTAATTTTCAATTTAATCAACAATGGCAGACTACAATTTATTATATATTCTTGCTAACCATTGGTGCTTAAAGCAAATAAAACAGGAAAGCAATTATACACCACCCTTCACTGCGAGCAATCCATGGTAAAGAACACGTGTTTCAACAAACATGATAAATTACGGGTAGTTTGTTGCCGGCTTATTATACATAGTTCACTGAAGTAAATTTATGCCTTCAGGTGCAAATTTCATTTATAACCGAGATACAACAAACGCAGAGATCATTACACGATGAAAAAATATAATAGACGTTCGAAACATCGTTTTTCTTATATAGAAAAGTGACATAAGATTGGTGCACTTTATGTAATGGACCAACTAATGGAGGTAAAGTATTGCGTTGTGCAATGCGAATCGTCTCGGATGACTACCGTATTTTGGTTAGCATTTTTTGTTCACGATCGTCCGATTAAAAAGACATCAAATATATAAAAAGACGGTTGAACTATTTCGTATATGCAATACTTGAGATGAATGAAACATGCACTTCATTACGAAATTAAATTTGTCTGATGTTTATATTGTGATTTTATTTGTTGATATGGTAGTGAGTAGTTATGGGTTTTTATTGTATTTATTTTTGAAATCATAATTTGAAGATTAATATTCTGAGTTATATCCTATGTAAATTTGAGAAAACTAACATTCCAGTTCCAAAGTAAATAAGAGATTGTATAAGTTAGAATACTTCCAATACAAAACAGACATTTCATTTTCTCTAATATAAAAATTAAAACATACCTTCAATCCTTGATTATATGCTTCAGAAGCAGGCTCAACATACGACACGAAAAACCCAGTAGAGTATTCCCTTCCACCACGTACACTAAATCCAAAAGTGGGTGGAGCACATGGAGCAGATGATCCAGCTGGAGGACGTGCCAACCTCACCCGGCGTACTCCTGAGCTGGTACCTCCAGTTGAAGGATTGCTACCAGAAGTAACCGTGGTGGTAGTAGATCCTGTGGATGCGGTAAACCTTCCGCTGCCATAGTCACCCACGCCGATCATCTTGGAGGCCTTGGAGACACCATCCAACTGTAAATATAAAGAAAAATTAGATATATTTTAATTGGTGATTCTATTCGGTTGACATTTGGAGATTTTTTGCGAATCTGTTTGCTTTGTCTAATTGTAATTGTGTTATTTTACTGTGGGAGATTCGGAGAGTTTTGAGTTCGAGGCTTTAGTTAGATTGTTGGTTAGCAAATCTGACTCAAAGAGTTATTTTAGTTAAAGGCGAGTGTGAGTAGGTATTGTTGCGTTCGTTGATTTAAATTTTGATGTTGTCCAATATCCGCAGAATTGAGAAATCTCACTAGGCTTTTTAGTTGAGAAATTTGTATGAATTTCACAATTATTTTATCTGAATCTTATGTATTGTGATGAATCATATATTATCCAAAAATAGAATCGAAAGAAAATTTCAATATTACATCATTAATATTATCAGAAATAATATTTCACATTTTCAATTGAAAATCTGTCGATTTCATACTACAGATTAAGTTCTAATGCAACTGCATAATCGATTTACTCTAAGAACAAGACGAAACGTTCACGAAAATAAAACGATCGATTTCACAGAGACAATTTCGAAACACTTGATCACAAATCAGAAACAACACACTGAACATGGAAAACGGATTGATATTTAACAAATTTATTCCGTGCTCGCTCTCTTTGCGTTCAACATTTTACCAGCGACCGCGTGCCACAAACATAATTCAACGTTTTAATTATCGAAGAAGGAGATTCGTTCTTGTGTGCGTACGTACAATATAACATAGAAATCGGATCGGCGAACACGAGACTTTCTATCGGACATTTTTTCGGGTAAAAGTCTTTAAATTAGCCGCGATTCTCTTAACGGTAACGCCGTTTTGCGCAGCGAGTAAGCCACTGTTGTTTATTGCCTATTATTTTTATCATTCGATGAGCTCTCGACGATGACTTTCCTCGGGATGGACTAATCGCCGTTGTATAATAGAGCTCGTTCCGATATCGATTTCGCTTTTGTCGTGATCAACTGCTGGAAACTGCATCGCCGATCCGCATAATATGCAAATGCAATGCCCGACTATCTTTTGCATAATTCCGATCGGCGATTACTCTCGTATTTAATAAGAACACGAGTCCGATGCACAATTGTGCATATCTGATGCGTTTTTGTTTTTCGGATTGTCGATCGGAAAAATTCATGTGTTATGTATTAAGTTTATGTTTATGTGTGTATTGAAAAGATGTGTTATTAAAATTTTCAATTATTCAATATGATTTAATGGTGTGGTAATAGGAAATGTATTATGCATCCCACGCTGAATATAATAGAACCACAATTGCAATTCAATGCTTAATGCATTATTTTTAAATTATTTATCTTTTAAACCGAATTTTTTACGATTCATCCTACATTCCTACAATGTATATTTTGAATGCATAAACATGTTCTTTGAAGAAGGTAATTTTTCCCAACACTTTTATTATTCGATATTAAATGCATTCAATTTGAGATATTTTCCATACAATCTGATAAGTTGTTTTTTTTACTACTTTAACACACATTTTTCAAGATTTCTTTATAGGCTGACTCACGAATATGACAATACGAAAGTCATGCGATTTCTTGAAGATCCATAGGTGCATATGCGGATCTATATCGACGTTAGTATATAGATCGACGAAGACGCTTTTCACACGGTATAAAAACACGATTTTATCAGTTATGGTGACCACGTTCGAGGTTCTGGCAACAGGTTCCGACAACCCGTCTCAAGAACAACATTCTGTCTCCGACAAGAAAGTCCGTCGTCGACATACATACATGCGTAAATATTAACGAGTCATCTATAGCCGATTTCACATGTTCCGCCCGGCTAAATGAAACGGAAAAAGAGCGCAAATATAGGACGAAGGTTCTACGAAGAGAACGACGTGGATTTGTTGGGGATTTGTGTGCTCGTTGCCGTTCAAACAATGGTCCAAAGTTTGCTATGCGTTTTTTATAGCGAAGTTTTGTTGGCTTTGGTAGGTCCGGCGTTTGGCCGTTGTGAAATTTTTAGAGGAAATTTTTCGAATGGGTGAAGATGGTTCTTGCAATTCTTATTTTCTCACGATTCTTGTTAAAATTTCAATGTAGAAAATCAGCGGGGAAGTGTGCTCATTAATAAACGTAAACTTGAGTACGCATTATGAATGTAAGTTAGTGTATTATTATAGAAAATTTTATTCGTATTTTGAAACATTTTATTTATTATCTGAGATTCTAGTAGTTTTTGTATTTCAATTCGATATTGGGTAACCTTTATTTCGTTTTTGTTTTGTTGCTATACTTTCTTATTGTTAGTGAAGAAACAACGTTAGTAATCGATTAATCTAACAATTATAGATGCAATTTCAGATAAGAAACTTTTAATTACAGTAGTAATGATTAAAATTAATTCAATAATTTTAGATTATATGGAAATGTTGCCAATAAAATCATAAAAAAGTTGAATATCCTTTTAATGAACAATATTGTACATAAACTTTTTTGAAACAAAATAATTACACCAAACCGTTATTTTCGCAAAAAAAAAATAAAAACCTTTATTAAAAAATTGAATAAATTTATCAAAATCAAGTAAAAAAAAACACGATAGTATAAAAACCACCAAAGCGTTTCACCGTAAATTTTTTAGTGGAAATCCAATTTGCAAATTCTATGCAGATTACATATCGAGTTGACACGGATACATAACAATAGGTCATCGTTCTTCAAAACAAACATTTTTATAACCACGCTATAAAAAAATACTCCTATAATGAAATGTTTAATGTCGGCGGCGAGTATTCGTCATATTCGAAAGGCGTCGACCGAATTATCTCAACTTTCCAAGTACGATAATCTGCATAACGTGATACAAAAAAACGAATAATGGACTGTTATTAAATTGAACTGAGGATTTTTTTGGCCAGAAGAAAGTTAGTTATGTGGAAAAGGTTGTTGACGTCTGCATGACTTCGGTCCGAGCTGGACGACATTGACCCCATGAGAGCGATGATCTTTTTTCCGGTATCGCCGATCTGCTCCAGGTATATCAGATCTATTGACCAGAAGTCCATAAAAAAAGGATCTATTTGTACAAGAAGAATACCTTTGAATATTATATTGTATCGCCGCTCGGACGAGATATTAGCTTTTTGACGTGGAGCTTTTGTGAGAAAACGTCGAGAGTTTTTTGCCACTCGGAAATTATGAAAAGAGTTATAATCGAAATTTAAAATTGGTATTTTCAATGAAAACATACATAACAGAACCGTCTTTTCCCATAAAATTGTACAAGATTCAAAGTTGATGAGATTCCAATTTCAAGGGTTCGGAAAATTGATTGTGTCCGGTGTTAAGTTTGAAAATGGTCACACCGTTTTGTATTAAGGAAAATTCGCTCGCTTTTATTTTATGTACAAAAAAATCAGTAGAAAATGGACGTTGTAGTGTAGTGGTATTGTCACGGCACGATAAGCAAAGCAAATCAAAACCGCGATGAACCTCCTACAGCGCCGAAAAAAACGTACAAAATGAAACAAAATCAAAAACGGAACGAGCACCAAACAAAACTTTGAAATGATAAAAAAATAGACAACTTCTTGTAATGATTCCGACGTGAAAAAATTGAACGTCGTCATTTCAGCGCTCTTAATTTACGACGATGACGGGGAGTCGACGTACGAAATGCCCGAAACTGGCAATAAAATTGTAATCATCCACCGGATTCTAAGACTTGGGTCATTTTGGAGTTTGATAACCCCGAATTAAAGATTCTACTTCGTGATGAATCAGATTTCTCACGAAATGAGACACCTAGAGCGAGATTAAGCCCGAAATTACAAAATTTTCATAGTTCCGAAATCATTCAAATTTTTTTCATATCACATATTATATAATATTATGTACAGTAAATTTTCGATAATTTTATCTATACACGAATGTATATCTGCATTATTATAAACATTAATGTATTTTCATTTATTATAATTACTTAGATAATGCGATAATTTATACATATATCGATCACAAAAAAATACAATAAATTTGAAAAAGCTTATTACAACACATCACGTCAACGCACAAACATAGTCAAAAGCAGAACCATCTATAAGCGGCACTAGGTGAATATTGTCAAGAGGAAGTCGTCCCATTGAAAGACGAAGATTTAGCGACGACAAAGGTGGTAGATCCGACGAGGCTTTCAAAGAGCAAGACCGATGTCTGCTGTCTTCCATTCAGACACATGAGTGACGGCAAAAGCTAGCTGGTGCCGATGCTGGGTCCAATTGGTGCCCAAGGTTGGTGTCGCTCGAGATCGTGACCGGCTCGGTACACTTGCCCACTAAATATTGTTGTCGAATCAATTTTAGCCCATCTTCGGCCGTTTTCTATTTCGAGACCGTGCTTTTGTGAAATTGTGTCGAATTCGGTGGAATCGGGTCGGTAAAGTCATCGGTTTTAATTGATCGAGTTAGTCATTTGTGTGCTGTGATGTTGACGCTGATAAGATGGTTTATCAGTTTCAGATTTTAGCAACGTGTCGGATAATGGATTGCGAGTCATATATCTAAACGAAATATCGCTTACTCTTTTAATTATGAACATGAAAATAAATCCAAGAACGTAATTTGAATACCTACATAATCGTTCCATTGAGTTAATCCCATTCACATCACGTTTTCATTCGTTCTTTTCCTAATTAAGGGCAACAGATGAATAACAAACAAACTATACATTCAAAGCAAAGTAAATCTAAATCTAAAAATAATACCATAATAAAATTCAAATTTAAAACGAATAAAGAATCGAAAAGGTTTCACCGTGCGACAGTCATGGGCGAAAAGTCACACAGTTCGATACGACGAAAAGGTCATCAATACGTTTCCTTTCCATTTTTTTTTTCTAATGGCATTTGAACCATTCTAGATATGCTCCGAGCGATCGGAATCTGCCATTCTCAAGGAGACGAACGCCTCTTTTTATTTCTTATAAGTGGGATGGGAAAAATGTTTATGTTGGATTTTTAACCTGAGAGCGTCGGTCAGCCAGTATAGCTGTTGGTCGGCATCCGATTGCTGCAAAGTCGATGACATCGATAACCTCGACCAAGACCTCAAAAGCCTACAATTAACTTCTTTGTGGACGCTCCTCAGATATGTAAGTGGTTATAAAATGCATCCCACTTATAATAGCCAGTAAGCGTCGAACGAGAATCGAGTTAATTAATAAAATCACTCGGAAAAATCTTTTGAAAGTTAGCAAGTTTTATTGCATACGAAATCGTAAAAGTACTATACAGTTCAATAAACATTGATTTTATTGCGTCGTTAGATTAAAAATTATAGGATAAATAACGGCATTTTAAATTTCGAAGTCTGAATAGAAAATCTATTACGAAGTTCATATATGATTTTGACTTTAAAAAATGTGATTCAGAAAAAGTCTACAGTTATTATGACTAGTTACGAAATTGCTCAAGTGACCCGAGACGAATTTTTCAAAAAAAAGTACATAAAACAGTACCATGTTTCGAAATTTGACCAAGAATTTGAACGCGTTGAGAATTTAGCACGTCTAATTTGTTATTCGATTTTTTTAACATTATTCTTAAACCATTGTGACACAATACCACTATAAAACTCGCCTTCGTACAAATTTTGAATGCCTCCACCGAATTTTTCTTTTGATCACAGCCGAGAATGCAACACGGCCAAAAACCTGGGATTAAATCGAACAAAAATCAAGTACACGATATTAATTACACACATAAGAGTTACGTGTGGGCATTTCTAAATTCTGCATACAAAAAATCGAATAATAGACAATAGCGTCACGTATTCTTTCGAGAAGTGGGCAATTTTCCGAATTGCAACACACCCGAAAGTAGGTTCACCTTCGAATTCGGTGATTATTATTGGATTTTTCGTTATTGTCGGATGCGTCGTCGCATTGCAGAGGTCGACTCTTAATGTGCAGTGCATTAAAGAACGTAATTTGTAATCGCAGTTCGTGTTTAATATGCGTTATGCGTTTGCGGTGGCTCTCGACCGTTACGACGAAAATAAATGATACGACAGGCGTAATTTTACTCGTTTTATTAGATGATCTACGTGGAGTCTATTTTGTATATTGTGAAACTTGTATATGTTTCTCGATGCACTTAGCCTCTTTATTTATATGAAATTGAGTTGTTTTTCTTTATAGTTTTTAAGAAAATATGATTGAGATCAAAGAAAATTATTATGTTTTTCAATGCGTGAGCTGAATAGTTAATAAAGGCGAAGGTTAAAGTAGTTGAACTGTTTTCAAAACATCTTAGATTAATAATACGCAATCGAGATCACCTAATGATTACATCATCTAATGATTACATCATATGTTGTTTAAATTAATTGTTATTTTAAAAAGGTCGAAATGTTGGTTTTGTCCATATATAAGCATTTTTAAGAAGTCTGATGGAATCACGGTGAGGTGGAAGTCTTATTTTTTCTGCGTATAGATGAAAAAAAGTTTTTTTTTCAAAAATGATGTGTCCACAACAGGCAAACTTTCATACTTATAATAATATAGATTAATCAATATATTCTCTTTGATCACTATTTAAATATAACAAATCCATATTTTTTTTGTACACTTTTTCTGTCTATAAAAAAAGCTTTCGCTAGTACATATAAAATTCATTCAATAACCAATCATTATTTTATCAAAGATTGAATATTAATATGAACAATGAGATCGTAATTTAAAGATAATGATACTATTTGAGAATCTTAATAAATACTCGTACCGAAGTATGACAATTCAAGCTCCAGGGGTTAACAAGTCTCCGATGCCTATCGGCACACAATAATGCAAAATAGAACGCAACGACTAGTTTCAAGAGCTCATTCATCGCGTGAGACCAACCCGAGGGCAAATTAATTTAAAATACGAAAAACGAACACAACACAAATCCAGGATGAACAACATCAAACGACCCTCGTTCCAAATGGGACTCGCAGCGGAACATTACGCCGAGAGAGAGAACCAATATAAAAGAAGACAAATCGACTTACGGACGAGATTCAATAAAATATGTGTAAGTACCTACTTGTACCTAAAGTGGGCGTACCTAGGTACACGGTCCGGTGTTGGGAAACCAGTCGAGTGCTGGGCCGTTTAGAAGAAAGCCGATCCTGCCTATTAAAAAGTTGCGGTGTTCATTTTGCAACGTGTCCTGTGCGGTGCTTGTAGATGTGCAAATTGTGGCTCGTATATTATGCAAGTGTAAGATGTCATTTTTCACGATTGATGATCGTTTTATGTTGAACGCGCGATGATTTGTGTGGGTGAGGTGTCGTTGAATCTAATTGGATTCTGGTTTGGATTAAAATGTTAAGGGAATTTGTGGGAAATGTGTAGGAGTTTTTCCGACGATTCTCATACGAATTTGGTAGTTTTAAAATACATTTAGGCCTCGTATAATATGGATATATGGTTCGAAGATCAGGTTTTATAAGTTTTGAAGATCATCAGGGTTTTCGTTCCAAAAAATGTTGAAGTTTATTAACATCCTTTGTTTTTTTTTTTTAATAAATACATATACAGAAAATATCTATTTACATATTTATAAAAAAAAACTTTGATGGCATATAATAGATCGTCATTCATCATCATTATCACGTACAATTTTATATATTTAACTCTTTTTCATACGATTAATACATCTGTATAATATATTTATTCATGATATCAAAACCATGATGTATAAAACCATGTTATACGAGGCCCAAGTGTATTGTTTTTTTTATGTAATTTGAGTTATGTTGTAATATAAGATATCTGATACAAAAATCATAGATTTCACAATTCACATACACGCACTTCCTAATTAAATTATCAAATCAAACAAAAATTTAATGACTTCCTGACACCAACGGATTATGCACGTGCGCTAATTACCCAGATTATAAAATAAAAAAATCGTTCGGCAATTATCATCATATTAAGGACATCTCGTTCGGTTTCGCAATTTCTTCGATCGAACGAAACAACGACAACCGAACATCCGCCGCTTTCGAAACGTTTAGGAAATTTACACCCAAATTCGATTAATAATCGCGATACAATATACGAACTTTTATTACGATAATTACAATTATTTGTGCATTTACGAAAGTTCGATAATCGGGCGGCGTGCAGTCTGGCCCACTTCTGGTCAAGAATCCGATCTCGTACTTCCTCTGCTCGAACATGTGTACGTTATATTATATACATATTGCGGATGTGAGCCGAACCACCTCTTATTTTGAAATTCGAATTAAGGAGAGCGAAAAAAAGACATTTTTTCCTCGTGAAAGTGGTTCAAAATTGACCGCGAATGATCGCATTTTTGCGGCTCCTTCTAGGTGTGTTTATTTCACTTTTACCCCGCGTCATAAACTTGAGGTTTATTATATGTTGGTTTTACAATAAGGGTCTTATCGTGTTTATCGTGTTTCGCTTTGATGTATTGTTCGTGAAAGAGAGAGGTCTTCGTGTGAAGGTTCAACGAAGAAAGTTGATAAATTTGATCGAAATGCCCGCATTATTTCGAGTTTTTTTTTTTGAACAATGTAATATAATTCAATTTTGTACAGGTTCGTTGAACTTCTTTTGTAGATAAAAACGGCAAATAAAATTTAAAAGTAAGTTTGAAGTAATATTATAAAAAAAAACAGTACGTCAATACATTGAATAATTAAAATTTCCAATGAGTTTTATGAAAGTGCAAGCAGTCAATAAATCAAATTCCCCTGATTTTATAATCGAATAATGTTTAAATAATTGAAAATTATAATTAAACTCGTTACTGCTGAATAATTCCATAACATAAAACAAAAAGAAGAGAATGATCATATAGCGTGTAATGAACACTTTGTTTATTTTATTACATTAATATTCATATTAAATCTTTAGTACAGTATATCAATGAATCAACAATTAATTGATAATAGAGCAAGATAACACAATGAAAAATGATTAAGATATTAAAATTTTATACGAATTTATGAACGATGATTGATCACATTAGATCTAATTATGCGAAAATTCGTTAATTAGCCCACAGAGAAGATAATCATCTTTTTTTTTTACAAAAGCACGTGTCTACATGTCATTTTCTATGACATGCCTGTCGATGATTTCGAACGGTGAAAGTATGTAACATTCATATCACAATATCGATATCATTTCAAACACGAAATCAAAATAACTACTTCTTAAAAGATACGACCGTTCGAATTTTAGTTTAATTAATTAGAGGTTAGAAAAGCGTAATAGCCGTGAAGGAAATTTTCAATATTAATAATATTTGTTCTAAGCTTTCACTCGAATGACGCATGTAAATAATATTACGGACAAGCGGCGCAATATAAATAATTTGACAACTTTCATTCGAGTCGAAAAAAAGTGGACAAAATCTACGCACGTGCTCTCGCCGAGAGAAAGGCTTTATCTAAATGTGCCTTCGAACAATCATAGATTCAGTACAATGCGGATATGACAGGTTAGTGGTACATAATGCATTATGTGCAATTTTGATAATTTTTCATAAAGCAGGAAGTTCAAGAAAATTTTTCATTTCTCTGACTTCCCACGCGAAACAAAGAATATATATATTTGATAGATTCGAACAAGACGGAAACACATATATCATAATAATTCAATGTAGAAAAGTTGAATGATGACTCATTACATTTCAATAAATCGATGAATGAAAATTTTTAAAGAAAATACTTAAAAATACATTGAAAATTATACATTATTAAAACATTAAATGTCTTCGAAGATTGTTCACGAATCTAACAAAGAATCTTTAGTATCTCTCTCGCGTGTATACAAATGCAATTTTCCAAGCAAGACGCGCGAAAATTGCGCAATGTGCTGCAACGAATGCAAAAGTCGTGATCTTTCGACTTAGAATGCATAACGCACTCCAAGGAAGATTCCTTATACAACCTCACACAATTAAACATACAGAATTATCTAAAACACATCTCGACTTCCAACACAAAATCGAAATCAAACCTCCATCCAACAAACGGTCGCCAACCTCTGAAAGGCGACATATATAAACGAAAGGTATATCTCAGGAGACTCACCACCTCGACGACCGCTTCAACGGGTCAATGGTAGATTCGATCTATTATAAATTCAGCGTGTATCTGTTTCGTCCGTTACTCTGTCGATGTACCGTAGGTCGACTCGATCGACGGATCCACTTCGACTTTGCGTATGCAGAATGTTGATTTTAGCCGTCGCAAGCGACGCGAAATCATATTATGCTGTGTAATATTGTAATAGCTCGGCTCTTATGCAAATCATTGCCGCCGTTACGGAGACAAGTTCAGCAGGGAGAAATTTAGAAAACGCACCGCTCCAAACGTAATGCGTATATAATATTGTGGTTATTGAAAGAGCTGTCGGACGCGCGTTTGAATGACACGCGCAAATAAATTCGCATAATTTGCTCGCCGTCCCATTCGTGATTGCCGAGGGAAAAGCGCCGGTTTTGAATACGCATCGTGAATAATTGATTTGTGGAGAAATTTTTTCGAACTTTGCTAAGTGAGGCTGGAAATAGATGCGTTTGTGCTGGGAGAATAGCAGTTTCCTTGGTGTTGACTTTGTCATGGATATTATCGGGAAAGTTCATAATTTGTCAATATTGTCGAATAAGAAAGTTTCTTAGATGTTAAAATATGTTTTGATTTAATGGTGATTTTCATATTTATGTATTAAAAACGTTTGCGGTTTAACTTTGTTGAACGTACTAGTTTTCATTGATCAATGAAATTGAGTAACGAATGGTACGCAAATTGTTGAACGAAAACCGTTTTACCAAGGATTGTTTTTAATATCCAAACTCATCAAGAAATTAGAATTTCATTACCGGTATAACTAGAAATTTGAAGAAAATCAACCTACGGTATTACCGGTAGTACAAAAAAATACCGATATTACTTGTTCATCAAAAAAATCAACCAACAACATGTATATCTTTGGGCGAGTTTTCGACAGTAAATATGCACCGTAATATTTTTTTAATAACCAAATGTATCAATTTTTGCTTATAGTATTTTTTTAAATAATAAAATACTTAATATTCTTTATAGTTTAGTATAAATACCGATTTTCCGTGCTATAGATTTTCGGCAATGACTGCTATAGCGGTAATCTGCGTTGAAACAAATATTGAACTAAAAAATATGTAGTCATCAATAATCGATAAGAATTACTCAAACTTTTGATGAATAATATGAGAAAGATATTATTCTATATCGAATATTATTATAAACAGTCTACAAATAATAATGGTGATAGATATTGAAACGAAAAGCCTCAAGCACAAAACCCACCTAATCACAAAAATTTAACTAAAACGAAAAAGCATATAATCTATAATGGACCCCATACGAAACCACCCCAGATCCACATAACGAAACCATCCTAGACTCATTACTGAATAATGCGGGATGACTAGGTGCGGTGACCTTCCCGCCCGAAGGAAGGACTCGAAGGTACCTCGGGCCGGTCTCCGAGGAAACCTGTTCCTTCGGAGGACGCACTTTCTCGACTCGTCCATCACCTCGACGAAAAGGGGCAAAAAGTGGGGGCCCAGGAGCCCCACTTTGATGGGGGGCCGCCTCAGGAAAGGGCGGAGCGCCTCTCGGGGCGAAGACCTCCGGTTTCGCAAGGAAGGCTGCTATGCGAATGTTACAATGTCGAATGTCGTCACGATTCGATGTCGGGCTCTAGTCGATTATGTGGCTTTGGTGTAATGATGGGTTCGGATGTATCGATGAATTGAATTGTCAGATTATATGGTCGAATTTTCGGTTTGAAAATATGGCTCGGATGGATAGAGTGTTGCAGGAAGTGATATATTACGTGAACGAGTCGCAATTATGGCCCTATAACTGTCAATGCGGAGTGGGTACTTATACTTGATTCTATGTAAATTATATATAATTCTAACTGGTTAGGTTTAAATTTAATATAATTATATTTTTGATTCAATCAACGAATTGATTGTATGAAATAATACAAATCAACAAAAATTGTTTTCGGCATGCACACTTCAATTAAAAACGTATAAACAAATAAAATTCAAGCATCATCGTCGTATTTACAAACGACAATGATGATGTTAGACACGATTTCGAAACCATAATGTCAACATTCATACAAGCTCTTTTATACGACCCGGCGGAGATTTATAAGACAACCACACATCAAATCAAATCGATTTCATTATAGAACAATGCCACGAAAGTACATGATACATTTTTTTAATAAACACGCACGAAGTTAACAAGATATGCCTATGGTTTTTGACAATCGCACATCATCGAAGAAAGTAAATCGTGACCACGAGTCAGCCATATAATAAGAGATGACATGACGCAAATTGTCTACGTCGGATTACGTACGTAAGCCTTTTATATACAGACGGAGAAAGGGCCTTCTACCCGACAATTTATATCTAAATAATAAAATATATAAATATATCGATAGATCGGAAACGTTCACGCGATTTCCCATCGAAAGCGGAACGCTTCACAAAAGGGTGCTAGAAATCTATTGGACTTAACACAATACGTGTGCGAGATAGGCTTGCGCAAAAAATCGTTCGAGTTCCCTGACTTTTACATTACAATATAGATAAATCGAAATTTCGTTTTGATCGCCAGTTTCGTAAAAATAAAATAGCTTTTACCGTGACGCGACGCTCGTGACTGGACGCGTGCGAATTTTCGCCCTTTTACTTTTCAAACGTTTCGCCGTAACGAAAACGACGCATGTTTTCGAAAAGGTAACAGTTACGTGTTTTATATATTGAAAATGGAATACCAGCGGAGTGTGACTTTGGTGTCGGCGAGGGTTCATCGTCAACGGAAGTCCCTGCAATGACGAATGAGTTGAACGGAACTGTGACGTGTTAGGTTACCGAGGAAACATGGATCAAATATTGAATGGAGCTAATTTTATTAATAGCATATCTAATTTAAATATTTTCGAGGATATCATATTTCTATTAAAATTAATAAAATTAAGCTATTTATAATATTTGTCGTGAAAATAAGTGTTTTTTCTAGTTAATTTTTTTCGTGGTTCATTGAATTCACCTGTCCTAACAACGCGTAAGTATTGATCGGATGCATACGAGTTTCAATTTATTTACTCAAAAGTCTGACAAATAAATGTTGTATGGGTCAGCAATGTAAAAAATTAGGGGGAAAAGCAGTGTATTTTGAACGTTTGAGCATTCATGTGATTATATCGGAATATAAAATATTCTTTCGTAACGTTCACTTTGATATATGCGGTATAAACGAAAAAATTAGATTCTTACCGATAGAAACAAGCGATCAAAAAACTATTGATTGAATTAAGCGATAAGTATGCAATGCAAAAATGACCCATTGTTCTCACATAAAAAACGTCCATTTTCAAAACATGCACCTATTTAAAAAATAACACATAACCTTAACAAGATAATCATAATCAACACGTACATTTCTTGTGCGAAAACCGAACAAGTCACAACTGTCGATACGTGCACATATATTTTTTTTCCGATTTTTTCAACTGTTCCACTTTTATTTCGAAATCGGGTCGTTAATTATCATCGATCGGTCGACATCGAGAAATCGTCAAGAAACAATGAAGCTCTTCGACGGAAACAATGGCGAGACGAGAGTCAACCGGAGCAGCATCCGAAGGCATTCGAAGATCGATTTTTCAAAGTCAATGCCTCCTCCTGTCCGATGGCCAATCGGAATGATTCAATCGGAATAGCAGAGATTCTCAAATGTAAATATTCGAATATTCAATTAGATGAAATGAGATTTTTTTATGTAAATAATTTCACGGAATGGAAATCATTCATACGAATTCACAGATGTTGCTTGTTAAAACTGATTTTTTTAGCGGTGTAATGATGATTCGTCTTTAATTGAATACGAATTTGTAGAGCAAATTATCTATATGCGTAGTGATTTTTAATTGAATAAACACCTGCATCGATTCGTATAAAAACACATGAATCAATGTCGAAAAACGAATACAATTTCATAAAATCACTTTCGATCGCATAAAACCATTGCAATCGAGATATCATTTTGAACTCGTCGCACAAATAAACGTTACATTTATATGAATGAATCGATCATTTCGATTTTCTCAGGACCCATATTTCCTGAAGCGACAATCAGCTTTCACAATCGGAAAAGCGCGCTCGAATGGACGCCATTGACGTCTAGATTCATAGTTTTTTTTTTTCACATTTTTTCCATTCGTATTTGTATTGTACACGTATTTATAAAACGCGTACATATGTGAAGATTGTAATGACGATCGCGATAATCGGAAGAGCGGCCGCGCAAAGTAACACACAGTTGGGAAACGACGCACAGAACGCTTTTATATTGAAATGAAAATAATACAAAAAAATTATATGAATATGTGTGTGTGTTTACACGTTTCACACGGTGAAACTGCCACTAATATTGCGGGTGATTCAGCACAATGGGTACGCAATGATCTAATTTCTAAAAAATATAGCACCCATAATTCATGCGGTGTGTCAATAATGAGAACGCGTACCGTTTTTGATGCTGAAGAATGTTCAATGAGGAAACTCGAATATGTCCATAATGAGTTATCTATTGTTTCTATGGAGGTTTTTTCTGTTGCGGGAGGTCATCTGTGGTGATCGTTGGTTTTTCGACGAGGACGTTGAACTGGATGTTTTAGTGTAAAAAGGTTTAGATTTGTCTGAAAATGATTTCATAGAATAAAATATTGTTTTTTAATATGTTTCAAAACATAAATATGGAATCGGATTCAGTTGAAATTTTATGATATATTTCAATGTTTTTACGAGGTGATACATGGAATTTCAAGGTATAAACAATAATATGGACTTGTATAAATGTATAGATAATTTACAAGTTCAGATACCCATAAATTTATGAAAATTACTACTTAAAAGTCAAAAGTTTATATTTATTGATTTTTCATCGGAATTTACACGATAAAAAACTCAGTTAATATAATATGAGATGATTGCATATCGTTAACTTAATACTATTTGGTTTTAGTATTAAAATTTCTCGAGAATCATCTCCTTTTCAAATACAAGGTAAAATTTTCGGAAAAACCTTGTCTTATAGCGGTTTAATATAAACTTTAGAAAATTAAATAAATAAAATTTAATCAACAAAATTTCAGACACGCTTCAAACATAACCCAAACCCGTTCATTTAACGGATCAAAAAATAAAACACACGTAAAGCTGTCATAATAAGAAAGTCAACATACGTTTTTAAAACCGACAAACGATTATTCGGCGACATTTTTATCCGGCCATTATCAGCGGAAAAGAACCGGTAAAGTGCGACGCGCACGAAAAAAAAGTAAAGCAAAATAGAGTGTAGCACGTGCAAAACAAACAATAATTTCGATTTTCCGTAATTCCAACACGCAACGTTCCCAGGTTAATAAATCGAAAAAATTGCATTAAAAATCGTTAAAAAAACAACAATAAGTTACATACGAGCGTCACGCGTCAAGTTGCACACATTGCACAAATTAATCAAATAAATTTAATTATTTTTATATTATTTTATTTAGAAAGCGAATGAGGAAACGATACTATTACCATTATATCCCCTATATATAATAGCGAATATCTGTCTGTCTGTCTGTGTGTGTGTCACAATGACGCTCGCGACTTTAAAACGATCGACGGTCGTTTTTTCGAAATAAAAACCAGAATTAAA
>JAOXNN020000089.1:2390928-2424097 GCA_028571205.2 Hydropsyche betteni | reverse complement strand
CAAATAAATGAACTATTTTGATTTTATTAATTAAATATTAAATATTCAAATCGGGTTTTCATATTTTATCGTTTTCCATTTCTTAACAAATCAATACCCGATGTTATTAACATCGGGCCTATATACTAGTTATACTATAGTATTCAATTAGTATGATTTATATACGTTTTTTCAATTTATTTGATTTGAGAAGATTTTAAAATAATGTATTGTGTTGATACATAAATACGTCAAAAAAGATACATCTTCTTTAATTTTTCAAAATATTTTTTAATAAAAATAAAAAGGGGTTCATATATGAATTCTGGTACAACTATTCTATGAATCATTGTTGCATATGTATATTTTTTCATACCCTGGAGTAAACGATGGTCAACGTCACGCATGCGTGAGCGCATTGCAAACGGACGTACCGTATGGAAATTTTTAAAACAATACCACGAAAAAATAACGCACGCAATCACCAAACCGAGAAATTAAGTCAAAAATTAAAAACGCTTAATTATTTTAATTGCACTCCTCGTTATGATAAGAAACGAGAAAAAATCTCATGCGTTTCACATGCAAAAGTGGCCCGATCGATAAAAATGCAACAATACATTTTTTTAACACATAAAAAACACTCACCTATTCCATTCGCTGATTGAAACGACGATCCATACAAAGCACAACAAATTCGCACAATCGAATTGTTTATATAAAAAGAAAATCTATCGAATTTTCACTTACAAAAAGTACAAACGACACAAGCATCGAAATCACATATTATTTAAAAAAAATCTTTTGACACTTAAAGGTGCGAAAACTGACACTTCAATTTCAACTGTCGATTATTTAATTAGGTGAATGTTTTATTGTTATTTTTAATGTTTGGATGTTGATAATTGCGATGGAGAGCGGCGTGGACGACCGAAAAGCACGAAAGACAAACGGACACAAACTGCAGGTGCTGCGGCACCAGCTCAAACAAAGATGCCTTCTCTTTTTTAATATAGTGGTGTCTCACTCATTCGAGTGTTAATAAATTTTTGAAATATAACCAGGGCTGTTTTTTGTGTTATTTTTGAATAATATACTCTAGAAACCATCAAAAATTGTATTAAAATAAAAGTATTTCGAATATTTTTATATTTGTTTAATAGTCTTTGGTGTTGAAAAGAATATGTATGTATTCAATATTTCATTGGTAAGAATATGGATGTGTGAAAATAGGTGTATTAATTTTTTGAGGTTGTTAAGTATATTATCTAAATTATAGAAATAGGAAAAAATATATGTTGGACGTTTTATTGATCGGAAAAGGTTAGGTAAATCCATGTTTTTTTTTTCATCAAATATTTTTAAAATTTTGCCTTGGCAACTTTTTAATTTTCTTACTTCTTCATTATTTTTTTTTGTTTAATTTCAAATTTGAAATGTTTAAAATGAAAAAAATGATAAATTTGATTTTTTTATACGCTTTGGGACATATGAAAAGCTGCTAATAAATTTCATTTAAATTTAGATATATAAAGTTCCGGCGCCCTCTTTTTTCAAAATAAAGCCCTGTGAATATTTTAGAATAGGTGAATAAAATTTTTTGCAATATTAAGAATTTTTATGGTTGTATAGTATATTATCGAAATTATAATAGAAATATTGAAAAAAAAACATACATATATATTTATCTGAAAATAGGTGTATAAATTTTTCAAGATGTACCAATAATTTTTGAATTTGTAAAGTATAATATACAATATTATCAAAATTATAGATATTGGAAATTATTGAAAATAAATGACGATAGATGTCTATTTTAAATTATTAATATACTCGAATAAATGTGAAAAATATTAAAATTAAATAAAACTCTCGGTAATATGATTTTTATTTAGTAAATTTTGAACAAGGAAATAATTAAAATATTATAATACAGGATAACGTTATGTTTGAATTGCGTTATAAATTTCTGGAAAATATTCTGATTATTGTTTGATTTAAAATTTCATTAGATTATTTGTTACTTGATTATTTGTTTAAGGTGCAAAGTAAATTGATGAAATTACATAAAATAATATAGCTACTGTAAAATATTTAAATTGAAAATAATAAAAGAAGATTGTTTACATCAAATTATAGCAATGATAAAGAATTAAGAAATAATGAACGCTTCATGAATTTAAAGTGCAATATGGAAAATACACAGAAACATTTCGAATTCGTAGACGAAATTGATAGTGACAACCGCATAAAGTATTTTTTATGTGTAATATTATAAATATAATATGAAATAAAATATAATTCGATGTTACTTTTTTTGTAGCAATCAAATAAAAAAAGAACACGAAAGCATTTTGAGTGTATTTGCGCCTTTAGCCCAGTTATTAGAAAAACAACACGATGCACTCCAAAATGTAGATGATATCAGCACTCCCGAAAATGACACGAGGTTGGTTTGAAATTATTTTGATAATGTCGTTTGGGGATAAATAACAAAAAAAAAATTTCAGGTTTAATTTAGAAGTATTTATTACAGTTACTTTACGTTGTATTTTAAAAGAAATTTTTCACTTCGTTCCAAATATAATATCAATGGGACTAAACCTAATAAAAAAGTCAAAGGGTTGTGCAAGCGAATCATTAAAATTAAATAATTCAATAGATAAATACAATATTCTTTTCAAATTAATAAGGTTGTAAAAAAAAAAACACAAATGCCTAATCCATTGAGAGAACAAAATGAAATCATTATTAACTCTCTTAATTTTTTATCAGGACAACTCCACAAAAAGTATCAAACGAATTTGCCTCAAGTATATCAAACAGATTTACAAGATTTCAACTAAGAAAAGTATTTAAAACTTTATATAGATGCATAAAGTAAGAATGTTTTATATAATTCAATAACACAAAATAATATAAAATACAATGCAAATGAATATTTCAGATGTGGGTTAATGGGAATAGTGTTCTTTACACAAAAACAATTGTGGATAATTTTATTTATCTTTTCAATTTATTTATATGTAATATTTTTCATCGGGATTACAATGTTGTTTTTTAATTTCTACAATATAAATAATTTGATGAATGCAAGTCTTTGTTATGCTTTGTCATATTTTTTTCCAAATATTTTGAATGAGAATGATAAAAATAAAATTATTCCTCATTAAAATTTGAAAAAAAAAGATCCAAAAAGCTCTCAGTTAATTGTAAATAATTAAAATGTTTGGTGAAAAAATATTATCTTAATGAAAAAATTCCAATAACAAATACTGACCGATTAATAAAATAAATGAAAAATTATTAAATGTCTTTTAAAATATGCTACTGTCACTCAACGTTACAAAAAAAGCAGAATTTGAATTATAAATACATTCAAAACGTTCATACATCAAAATAAATATTGATTTCTTTCACTTCTCCTCACACCATTCGTTTTCTTTGCGTACTTGGTCTTCTTCGGCTGCAGAAAAGTCATTTTTAATATTGAAAGTTTTCCTAATTTCTTCTGGTGTTTTACCCTTAATCATATTGGCGACTGTCTTGCATGTGACATCGAGCAAGCCTTTAATATCAAGATAATTCGCAGCAAGAATGAGTTCAAAGAGTGTTCCTTGATCTACTTTAAGAAAATCAGCATCCCAAGAAGATATATCATCTGTTCTTTTTTCTTTGTTTTCATCATCTTCGGGTAGGGGAGGATCATCTTTGTGGTACGTCGCCCACTGAATTACCTTTTTAAGAATCGCCGAATTAACGTTCGGCAGAGGAACAACTTCTTCCTCGTCTTCATCCATACCTAAATCTTCTAACATAGTTTTTATTGTGACGGAGCATTTTGCAATTTCAACGTCCACATCGAAAACTTCCTTGTCGGACGATTCAAGCTTTATATTCGGCATCTGGTAAAACATAAAGAAAGTGTTAGACATGAACATTTATTGATTGAATTGGAACAAAGTATTATCAAATACGCAAGATGCACAAATTGTAACATTTAATATTTGAAATTATGTGATTTTATATGGTGAAACTATGATTTTACGTTTTCTTGCTATTTTTAGTACCATTTCATTCTATGCATTGTTTTTATAAAAAAAATCTTCTAAATCCATTTATATCATTGAAAGAATTTGTACGAATCCAAATATATGTGCTAGATGAGTAATTTTTTTTATAAATTTGACTACTTTATTTTTAAATATGTGAAATGTTTCAAATCAATCAACAAAGTTAAAAATCAGTTTTCATTGTTTACATTGGTTCGATAAATGTATAATAGAAGCAGCGCTTTTTACTATTCTAAGTATTTAAATATTGTCTTTCATGAAAAATGACAAAATGTTCAATGACAAATCCAACAGACTTTGTTTTGCAATATAGTAAACCCCCTCCCCCCTCCCCTATAACGTACACTCTTTTGATTTCAATACAAGTCATTTGCACTGATTAACACGTAAAAATGTTTGAAAAAAAAGAAATGAAAACGTTCGATTCACTAATTTCCTTTAAACCAAAAAACCTTAACCCTCTGTAACACGGTATCTATCTTGGACGACATGTGGTTTCAACATGTCATACAACCCACAAAATAATTCAATAGATTTCCTGGTCGTGTAATTTCCCGAGAATTGACTGCCAAGAACGTGTGATTTAACGCCATTGGACTTTTTCCTTAGGGAGTTTATTAAGTTTATGCCGACAAGCTCGTGGACGTCCATACCTTGAAGGAGAAAATTAAGCAGTATATCAACGAAATTCAACTACATTTATGCAAAACCCTATGCTATATCAATAAAAAATTATAAATCTAGTTATAAAAATTACTTCTTGCGTAAATTTTGGGAAACTATAATTTTTTTTCGAAATTTAACAATTCACAACTTTCCATAAGCCCGCCCGCCTTCCCCTTTTCTACGACAGTGAACAATAATAACGCGAAAACAAATTCCAACGCAATTCCGTTTCCGAAATCAGAGGGCGTCCCAAATACATTCAAACCGACAAACGTCAAAATCGAAAATTCCAAAACAACACAAAAACCCAACCGAAGCGTATCCCCCGATTAGTAATCGTGCACTGAAACGCCTCAGAGCGTCAATGTTGACGTTTGAGCAGGCTAAAATAGAACCCGCGGCGGGCCGGCGGCGGGCGTCGGCGGGGGCCTGCGCCCCCCGCGCCCCCCTCGACTCACCTCGGGAGGCTCTCGGGGCGATGGCACGGCCGACAAGCGCGAATCGATCAATCCGGCGAAACGCAGGAAGAGTGGCGGCGTGCGGCGACGGCTCGGCCGAAAGTAGGAGGGCTGTTGCCGCGCTGGGGCTCGTCCACGGGAAACGACCGCGCGTGCCAAACGGATGCTCGTTTTGTGTTTGTGTGTGTGTCATAGTTTGGGTATACCCAAACTATCGATTGAATGTTGAATGTCAAATTTTACTTTCAATAATTGGATCTAAACTAAAAACAGACCATAAGTATCGTGTTTGGGTTAAGTTGTTAAGGATTTTAGTTTGAGTTGTGAAAACTTGTTCAAAAGTTCAAACTGACACGAGTAGACACTACGCGTATTTTTCGATGATTAGTTGACATACCAATTTCTACCTTATTGATATTTGGCATAAGAGCGTTATCTGAGTGAAAACAATTTAAATTGTCGTACTACATCACAATTGAATTAGAGCTTTTAGAAGGTGAATAAACAGACTATATAGTCTGTTCATGCACAAAAGAAGTGGTCACTCAACCGTAACATGTACATTGTTTGGATGTGCGCTTCGAATTGTTACCAGTGGCGGATTAAGCGTATTGGAGGCTCCAGGCATAATGTAATTTTGAGTCTCCCTTCTGGATCATCATCGTCGTCATTAGCAGCCTATTAGTCATCCACTGCAGGACAAGACCTTGTCAGTCCGCCCCGTTCTGGATCACTAGATGAAAAATTGCTACCCCCTCCTCCTTTTTCGTTTTTTTTTTTTATTTATTCCACAATTTTAAAAAGTCTAAAAACAATCATTCTTAAATATTATCATGAAAAGCAAGTATTTATTAAAAAAATCTTCGTGTTTTGTCATTTGTGGGGCTCGGCAGTAAATAGTGATAAGCGCCAAAATTATAAAATTATGCTTAGTACTTTTACTACAGAAATTAATAAATAATTCCAAATTCACTCAAAATATGACAGCACTATGTTGGGTTGCTCCTAGTGTTACTTACTTGAATTTAAACGCATGCAATAGTGGTCACAATAAACGCAACATCGGCACAAATAGTTTGTACGGCGGTCGATAGAGTGAGAAATCAGAAGCATTTTTTGGAATCGTTTCATCAATGAGAGATTAAATTCACTTTGCAAATTTAACTATAGGTACATGTGAAGTATTGTATGTATTATAGTTGGAATAGAATATAGTTTCATGATGCCCGATGAATATGACTTGCTATAAGCATAACTGAAATAGTAGAGGGGATGGGATTTTAGCCAAAAGGCAACATCAAATTAGAGCCGAGAACCCGCGGCGGTCGACGATCCCTTTTTTTCTAGGCTCGGCTAGACTCTATTCAATATTTGTTTCAAATATAGTAACTATTGCGCCTGAGATTTTATTCATAACGTATTTAACACTTAAACTCGTGGGAAATCAAAAATAAATTTATTATACATAGGTACTTACATATTTATAAACAACCAATTTAAATATTATATTCAGAAAATAAAAATTGCAGGAAATGAAACAATGCATATAAATCGTTGAATCGAACAGTTCGAGTTAAAATTTTGTACGCTAGTGAGAGAATTGTTTGAAACATAAAATTTCAAAGTTGGCCAATTATTTCTCGGCTATGATATGTTTAAACGTCAATATTTTTAGGTTCAGTTCGGGATGTTTATTTAGCACGTGAAAATGTTTCCTATAAAGTTTTTAGTTTCTAGTTCAAATCTATTTTTAAAATCATGTAGAGGAAAACTCGTGATACCATCAAAATTTTTCAAGATACAAAGCTCCACTAACACTCGAAATCTGTTTACCAATGCTCAATTGAATAATAAACTTCATATTCAATCCGAAAATAAGTTCGGACATGAAATAATGGAAAAAGAACGTGATAAATATAATCTAGCAAAAAAGACGATTTTCCCTGTGTCTTCTATATCTAACTCCGAATTTGTCAAATTGTTACAAGAAGATTGGAGCAATAAAAAACCTGATGAATTGATTACCACTTTTGAAAAATTATCGGATTATGCACATTGCAACGCATTTAAAATTGATGATATGCGACTTGATCATTTTATTGACGCTCTGGCTGATAATATGAGTGAATTCAATGACGATCAGTTGGACTCTATTTGTTGTAACTTGTTAAAATGGCCTGAAACTGAATCCGTCTCTGTGAGAAATTACATTGAAATTTGGGGTTCATTAGATGATGCAATAATGAAAAAAGTAAAGGATTGGAATATTGAAAAGATATTAATGTTCTTAGATAATATGTATAACTTATTTTTGATCCGTAGATCGGATTTTGTTTGGAAAGCTTTATGCAAAGCCAATTATAAAGCTTTGAATCTGTCACCTAAACAGTTAGTGCAGTCAATGTTTTACTTTGCAGCTTACCGAAGGAGCACGAAAGAAATTTTTGATTTCGAAATCCAGTTCAGCAAAGTTTTCGACAAATTATCAATAGACGAAATAGGAGTTGTGTGTATGGGTTTCTTTAAGAGTAAAACCCAAATTAGAAGTGAAGAAATTGTTTCTCGAATGATTCAAAGAGTTATGGAAGAAGTAGATACTGTTCATGAAATTACTTTATGTTCAATTTTGAAAATGATCAGGTATTCTTGTCGTTACCGCCACGTACAAGAAATTACCAACATGTTGGAATTACTTTCACCAAAAATACCCGAATTGTCAATTTATTGTTGTATTCAATTAGCTTTAGTTACCACAAGAACAAATATCGTTCATGAAGCTAGTTTAAATGGAATATCTCAAAAGTTTATTGACAATCCTACTTCTATTCGATTAAAAGATTTAGAGAGATTAACATTTGTATTAACAGAATATAAATTTCAACCAAAAACAACTATTCCAATATTCGATTTTATTGTTGATGAACTGCGCAGTCCAAGGAGAAAAGAAGAAATAGACACACATGGAAAATGTCTTCTCCGTACATTATCTTTCTTAGCAATAATGGAAATTTATCCCGTAGACTTAATACACAAAGGATTCGATAAAGATTTCTTAGATTTGAATTATGGAAAAAGTTTAAAATTTAAATTTAGAACAACAGATTCGGAAGATTCAGCACGGGAAATTATAGTGTTGAAATATTCCATTGATGTTGAACTCAATGAGTACAATGGAAACATGATTCAACAAGATATATGCCAAGCTTTAGTCAATAGATTCACTGATTATGTGCCGGAGCCTGGTGGTAAATTTAGTTTGAATGCTGCAGAAAAATATATGTTGGAAGTAATTTTATTGCTGCAGAAGATGAGAAATGGCAAAAAGTATGTGCACGGGGATCATTTACTGCCACATTTTCAAAGGGCAGGTGAGAATCATAATACTTTTCATCAAATAAGATACTAATCGAAAATCTAGAATTAGTTTATTGAAAAATATTGAGAATCCTGAAATTCTTAAGCAAAATCGTAAATAAATACTTTTAATATGAACACAACCTTTCCGAAACCCTAAAATTGGCAGAAATTAACAAAAATTTCCAAAAAAACTTGTTATTTATCAAAATGTATTAAGCTTATACAGGCGGACTTCAATTTTCGCACATTTTGAAAAAATCGTTCTTTTAGATTTTTTGGCGATAATGCACAATATATACCATATTATGTAATTTTTGAAAAATAATTTTTTTTAATTCCAATTATTGGTGTTTTTTTACATCCCTCTACTTTCGAACATTTAACTTTCGCACACGTTTTCAGGAACTAATCATGTGCGAAAGTCAAGGTCCGCCTGTATTTTAACATTTTTATAACTAATATTGATTTTTTAGATATTGTAATATGTAATGACGTAAATAACCAACCTATGGAAGTGGCAAAGTATTTTCCTTCAAAGAATTTCGGAACTGTACAAAGAGCACCGGACAATGTTAATAAATGGTTTGCATTAGTTTTTGTTGGAAGATATACTATGTTAGCTAACAGCAGACATTTACTGGGACCAACAATTATGAAAATTAGACAATTAAAAAAAATTGGATATAGACCTATAGTGGTAATACTTTAGACTTTTAATTTTGTTATTTGCAAACTAATTTAATTTCTTCAAAATATATTTTTTTCAACAGATGACTTGGTTAGGATGGAACAATTTGAAAACAGAGGAAATGAAAATTTCATATCTTAATAATATCATAAATAAATATGATGACGAAGATGATTTGTGCATTTCATCCATTAGATAAATTTGTTTTCAATAAAATTTAGAATTTAAATTTATTTACAGTGATTTATTTCTATTTTTTTGGTCTCATCCATATAAAATAAAACTTAAAACTAATTTAAATACACAATCAACAATAATAGTAATTCTATTTAATAATTATAATAATTTAATCATCTCCGAATATTTTCTTCATGTACTTTTTGGAATATTCATAAACTACAAAAAGCACTGCTGTGGCTGGTATTGTTCTGACTAATGTCGGTTTCAAACCATTATACAAAGCAAGTGGTCCTAAAAGTAAGATAAATTTGAAGTGATGATCTTTGTAATTAAAAAAATGTTATTAACGACAATTACCTTCTTTTCTAATTATCTGTAAACCTATTTGAGTGAATGTTTCATTTAAATTTGCGACTTGTATTCTGGATTTGATTACATCAGCAGGAAAAATGACTGTCCACAAAATAATTCCACCTGCAGCACCGGCTATCATCGTTCTTAACAATCCAATGTCATCTCTAGTTTGTCCAGGTTTCGTCAACAACGTACGAGTACCTTAAAAATACCGTTACACTTAAGAAAATAATTCAATTATTGGCATTTTTACAATGTCACATCAATAAATTACCTTCGTAACCCCCGAAAAAGAAAAAATATCCTGGCATCTCTCTCATTAGAGTCGACGTGAGGCCTTTGAAGAGACCCCTTACTCCTCTTTCACGTATTATTTGTTGTGTTAATTGAATTGGTCCTATTCGTATCTAAAACAAACCATGAAAAAAATTATCAAAATGTAAATTTCAAGTTTCCAAAAAATATGTAAATACACTATTTTTGTTTTTCTTTAGATAAGAGAGTATTTTGAACGGTCGCTTGCGTCACGAAATTCCCGTTAATCATGCGTGTTAAAAATATTTTTTCCACGATTCATAAAAGTTAAAACAAATATTAGTTATTTTGACAAACAAAATCGGATTTAATATCGTAAGAAGAACCTCGTACAGATTGTCCATTGTTTAAAGAGACTTCTCTCATAGCTTGTAGCTGGCATTTTATTAATTCCGTAGGACAAAGCGTGAAAGAACTGAAGAATGCAGCGAGAAAACCAGCACTTGCATTTTCAAAGGTGGATAATTCGCTCACTTTCTAGAATTTGAAAAGATTCAATATGAATTTTGGTTATAAATATGTATAATAATACAATAGTTGCAGTAGAAATTGATCTGATCGTTACAAACCCGAGTACCGGATATATTCATGACGAATTTTTGACAAACTCCGTAAGCGGCGAACAAAACTGAATTTTCAGCAACGTTGGCTGCTATTGCAGGAGTTGTTCCGGCGTAAAGTCCTCGAATGAATCCGTCGTTTCTCAAAGTTTGTTTGATACAATTAAGCATACCTGAATACATTTGTGGGAATGTTTGCATTTTAACTTTGACGGTGTCTAGAGGCTGGCCGACATAAACGAGGGCGACTCCACCTGAAAAATAATGCATGAAAAAATTTTGTCGAAGAAAAGAAAAATATATTGTTGAATACCTAAAGACCCAGCGGTGAAGTCGATAAGACCGCTTTTGAAACTTTGTCTATTTTCAGAACCGTGTGCCATATTGTGTTTGGAACATACGACTTTGATAATTTGAAATCTGAAAAATTTTACAAGATTAAAATAAATATGTTTACGAATGAAGAGTCAAATAAAGGTCACGATTTATGAAACGGTTGACTTGACATTATGTTCTCGATGATAAACGAAAAATTTTCAAAGACAATATTGTTTCATCACCTTCAACCATGGAATGCAGTTACGATATTGAGAAAATTATTGTTAACTGTAAGAAACTTTCGTCGTATTGTTTGCGCAGTTGAGACGATAATTTATAGGTACAAGATAATAAGATAATTAGGCATGTAAATATGAGAGTTTAACATGAAAATATTTGATGTGAAAAATCAGTAAAAAATAATAATGCCATCTGGATAAAATACCATGACATTTAATGTGAAATTAAAAGAAATTGAATCACATAGTTTTGCCTTGATTCTCACCTAATTTAATTGTTAAAATTATCATATTACTGATAATTATATTAACATTTTTTTCAGTTTGTGTTTTTTATTGATTTCATCAATAGACATAGGCATAGACCTAGTTTTTTGTTGATGAACTATAATTTTAGTTGTAGACTTATCAATACATGTCTTACTGATTAAAAAAATAATTCCTTTTCTTATTTTTTTTTTTGATAATATTATGTAATATGTAATTTTAATTTCTATAATAATTAAAATAATCTTATTTTGTTAAATTTTATGAGGATCAAATTTCTATGCAACTAGTTTTTTTTCTTTATAAATTCCTGTCTCAAAGAATTAATATGAAAGACTATTGGTAATTCAGAAATCCCCACTACAACGTCAAGATAGGTTCGACGTTATAGGGGGGGAACTTAGGAAATCAATAAATGAAACATTTTCATTTTTCTTTTTTTTTGTTGATATTTTTACGATAATTGTTTTTTCAAATACATTTGAAAAAATTTGAATTTAAATGCATTTGAAAAAAAAATACGTTATAGGGGGGAAGCCGCAGACGTTGTAAGGGGGGATTATTGTATCATGTAATTTTATTTTCATAGTAATCAAAATAATCTTATTTTGTTAAATTTTATGAGCAACAAATTTCTATGTATCTAGTTTTTTTTTGTATAAAATCCTGTGTTTCAAAGAATTAATACGAAAGACTATTGATAAACGTTCAACACGAGATGAAATCGAATGAAATGAAATATTTTCCCGTATTAAACGCCATAGTATATACGGCGCATACTATCCTAAACAATATTTCGTCACGTTTTTAGCTAACCGATTTCTCGAGCCGAGCGTTTTCGTATCAAAGCGTACAATTTCCCAACGCGTTTCGATCCCTATACTTTTAAACATTTCCAACAAAAGTTCGACAACGAATCAAAAAAAATAAAAATCAACCACAATCACACAACACAAAAACGAAACGGACCACACAAAAAAAAAAAAAACCAACCGACAAAACCGCAACCGAACACCCACGACAAAAAGGCGACACCTCCGCGAGCGTCCGACGCGAACTGGCGCCGTTTGACAGTTGGCGCGGAGCACGTGCCGTGCACATTTCTTTGTCGGCGCTCGGTCCTAATCCCGCTTCGGCCGACCATGAAAAAAATGGACGCCGGCTCTGGATAGTCGCCTTCGATCCGCCCGACGAGCCCTCCACCTCCGCCTCCACCTCCGGCTTCACCCGAAACGCGAACCATGCCCGCCGCGGGCCGCGCGAAGTAATCCGGAGCGGCCGCCCCTTGCGTCTCGTCACGGCCGCGCCATGCAGCGGGGGCGGAGCGCTCGGCCGTGAGGATGCGGGCCTCGTAGCGACGTGTGCGGGCGGTGCGAGGGGGGCGCGGGGGACCACTGCGGAGCGCCCCCGCGCTCGGCCCCCACGCCGGCGGGCGGGGGCTGCCCCGGCAGCGAGCTGCGGCGCGACAAACACGCGGACGGGAAGGGGCTGGGGGGGCGCCGCCGCCTCAGCATGGTGGTGGCGGGCGGGGGCGCGGGCAGGGCGCAGGCCGCCGGCATGACGCCCAGGGAGCTGTCCGAGTTCGACGACCTGGCCACGGCGCTCGTGCTCGACCCCTGGCTCGGCTTCGGCACGCACAAGATGGGCGTGCGCTTCAAGCCGCCCAGGGCCGAGAAGAACCACCTCAAGGGTATCGTGCTCGAGTTCGTGCGCACGCAGGCCTACGACGCCGCCTACGAGAAGCTGCTCGACGCCGAGAGGGCCATCGCCAAAGTCAAGCAGCACGCCAAGCTGAAGCATCACGTTAGTATCGGGGAGCGTGGAAATTCTACGGCCGTGACCGTGGAGGTCCTCCGTTGCTATTGTATTAACTATTGTATCCCTGTCATGATCATCGGATCGAATTTCACTTTACTATTTAAAACAGTAAAATGCATGTGTAAATAATGTATTTGACACGTTATCCACGGCATGCGTTCAATTGTTGATTTTTTTAAAGGCGTAGTCCTCTTTGCTGCACGAAACTGTCTGATCAAACTTCACTAGTATTTAAAACAATAAAATGCTTACTGTTTGTAACGTATTCGCAGGACACATTCAATCGTTGGATTTTTGTTAGCTGTAGTCCTCGTTGCTGCATGAAACTATTGTATCCCTATCATGATTATCGGATCAAACTTCGCATTACTACTTAAAACAGTAAAATGCGTATGTAAATAACTTATTTGACACGTTATCCACAGCATGCGTTCAATTGTTGATTTTTTTTAAAGGCGTAGTCCTCTTTGCTGCACGAAACTGTCAGATCAAACTTCACCTCTATTTAAAACAATAAAATGCTTACTATTTATAGCGTATTTGACACGTTATTCATAGTACACGTTCAATTATTGAATTTTTATGAAACAATTGAATCCCTATCATGATTATCAGATCAAACTTCTCTTTACTATTTAAAACAATAAAATGCATACTGTTTATAACATATTCGACATATTATTCACAGCACGCGTTCAATTGTTGAATTTTTGTTAGTCATAGTTCCCTTTGATATGTTATGTTGACAATACAAAATTATTGTAAATCGTAGCCCTTTTTCCTTTATGATAGTTGGCTCTAATCCATCTTGGCCATGTTGACGAAACGATTGTTGAATCCCTGTCATGATTGTCAGCCATAGACCTCTTTGCTACATAAATTGAATGCGCATAAGGAATAATTTGACAAGAGTAACTCTTGTCAGATGTTTACATTTGTGGGACGCATTCAATTGTTGAATCTCTATAAAGATTGTCAGCCGTAGACCTCTTTGTTATATTGACAATATGAGACGAAATGATTGTCAGCCATAGTCCTCTTTTCATTATGACTCAGTTGCAATTCCTTTGGTCTATGTTGACGAAACAATTTTTGAATCCGTGTCACAAATGTCAGCTGTAGTCTTCTTTGCTATATTGACGATACAAAACAAGATGATTGTCAGGTGTAGTCCTCTTTGGTATGTTGATAACATGAGATGAAACAATTGCTGAATCCTTGTCACAATTGTCACCCATAGTCTTCTTTGCTATTTTGACATGAGACGAAACAATTGCTGAATCCTTGTTTTAAACGTCAGCTGTAGTCCTCTTTACTACATTGATAATTTTTATTTAATTAGTTTGAAGGCAAAAATGTTAAGCTGAATGCAACGATGCATGTTTTGCTCAAAAACCCTTCCAATTAAAGAAATAAAACGAAAACGTTCTCAGGGATAGATTTTTTTATCAAAAAATCCACAGTAAAACAAGTTTTTTTTTTGATTACACAATTTTCTTACAAATATCAAAATATGGAATGTTTTCTTATCAGTTCATAGTGATGCGAAAAAATATTTTTATTTGTTTTCTTTTCATCAACACGATCGAATTTAATTTCAACTCAAAATCCTACTCTTTTAATCGTTTTGTAAATAAATTTTTAAAAATAAACAGCATACAATACATTCCCATTTTGAAATCAAAGATTTTACATAACATACATACACAAACAATGTTCGAATAGCGTTGAAATATTTTATACATTCAGATTTTATCGATTTGTCTTCAGTTTCTGTAATGTTGTGATGACGTCAGCGTTAAATTTATGTTTCAGATTTATCGGTACCTTCGAGTCTTCGACAAGAACTCTGGGTTCGAAATTCAGCCGTGCTATAGATACACTCTGGAAGGACAGGTAGGAGCGAAGATATCCGCTACCAAAAAATGGACTAAAAACGAAAAAATTGAGTGCTTAGTGGGATGTATCGCCGAACTCACCGAAGAAGAGGAGGCACAGCTGCTGCATCCGGGCAAAAATGACTTTTCTGTGATGTATAGTTGTCGAAAGAATTGTGCGCAGCTGTGGTTAGGTCCGGCCGCTTACATAAATCACGATTGCCGAGCGAATTGTAAATTCGTCGCCACGGGAAGAGATACTGCTTGTGTCAAAGTCTTACGCGACATAGAGGTCGGAGAGGAGATTACGTGTTTTTATGGAGAAGACTTTTTCGGCGACAGCAATCGTTATTGCGAATGCGAAACTTGCGAACGAAGAAGTACGGGTGCTTTCGCCGTTCAGAAACCTGAAAGCGGAGATCATGTCAGCGACGCCACGAGATATCGTTTGAGGGAAACGGACAATAGAATAAATAGAACTAAAACTAAAAAATCTCAAAAAGATAATATATTAGACAAAGCATCTATTCCCGAATCCAATTGTTCTCAAAGGGAAAGAGACAGAGATAGAGACAGAGACAGAGACAGAGACAGAGAGAGGGATAGAGAAAGGGAAAGAGAAAGAGAAAGCAAAATAGTCAGTCCATTGAGTATGAAAGAACTGAAACTGAAGGGTCTCACGAAGTATGACGCTGAACTGTTGATAGCCCAAGGTTGTAAATTTTCGGATATTGACGACGAGGTCATGAAAGAAAAAATGATTCAAGGAGCGACCGGAAGAGAATCGCCAGTTCCGACTTCTGTAAAAGAAGAAAACACTCTAAAAGCTGTGAGCGATAGAACTAGTAGATTACAGAGGCGGCAAGCGCGAGCGCCAACTTCTTCGCCGTTGTCTACTTGTTGTAGTGCCTCGAGTAGTCGAACAACTAGTACATTTAGTGATAGGGATGCCGTCAGTGACAATGACAAATCTTTCGTTTCAGAGAATCATGACGTCAATCAATCGCAAGGTATAACGTTAAGAAATCATAAAAAATTAAATGATCACTATCATGAAGATTTAAATTTAAACCCTGAAAATTTTTCAAATTCTAGCAATAATCAAAAACGAGTTAGTGAAGTCGAATTTCCGAAGCTAGATATTAATAATATAGATAATTTAGATAATAATTCGTTAGATGAAAAAAGTAAAGATATTTTTGAAAAGAAATCCGATTTAGGTAGAAGAAAGTCTAAAAGCAAGAAGAAATTGAAGCACGCCGCCGAATGTTCTCAGCTTGTCGTAAAAGAGGAAGTCAAAAATATTAAAGAAGTGTCCGAATTGAACTCTATTCAAATTGCCGACATAGCAAAAAGTACATCGTTAAGCAAAATAGTAGATAATGTGACTGATAATAATAAAATTAGTAAGGACGTTTACGAATTCAACGACGGTGAAGATTTTCACTCCGAAGAGCCGAGATTTAGAAAGGCTTCAAAGTGCTCAGAGTCCATAAAAAGCGAAAGCAGCTCTTCGTGGGAAAACAAAGCTCCTAGCACCGAAAACAATTCAGTCTGTCCCCACACTCCGCCTGAGAGGGGACGGCTGCGCCTCACTCTGCGCGTCAAAAGAAGTCCCATGCTGGACGAACTGATAGAGTCGGGAACCAGCCTGAGCGAGGACTCGTACGAGCCTGAGTATGAAGTCTTGCGCATGGAGGGCGTGGAGTATCCTAGAAAACGCAAAAGACACAAGAGCAAGCAGCATCGAAGACAGCAATCGCCGCCACCGTTTGCGCCTCCCATGAAAAGACTCAGACTAATTTTCGGCAATGAAAGTCGTACTATTGATATTCCGCCGGCTAGTGCAAACTGACGTTTTGCCAGCTTTTCTGACAGATTCTGCTCCATCTCTTAGTCTTAAATGAAATGTTTAGGAAATATAGGAAAATCTATTTTCATATGTGTAATGCTTTTTTTTATTTATTTATTGTGTGCAATTTCATTAGTTGCAACTCATAGATTAAGTTCTCGTTTATCTTTTTTATCACAACTGACTCCCTTGAAAATCATTTTTATGTCTTGGAATGTACTGTAGATGTAATATATATTTTTTAATTATTTTTCACATTTGTATCCTGATACTAAATTCAGATATTTTTGAAATTGGGTATGAATCAAAAAGTTTATTTGTAAATATTTGAACAGCTTTGTGTGGTAGTATTTTTAATTTATTACGTTAATTTCAAATGTGAAAATATTATATAGTAAACTAGTGTTCACCTGAAATGCATAAATGTATTGTTTTCATGAATAATTTTCAAAACATCTTTCAGTATTTTTAATGATCTCAACCCATTTGTAAATAAAACCATTTTTCAGTTATTAAATTACTATTATCATTGTTATTTGTTTTCGTTAAATTTTTATTTTCATAAAATTGTATTAAGTCTTATCTTTTAATGATGTCAACAATGAGAGTGATCTCGTATCGAAAAAAAAAATACTACCACCTAAATATTTATTTCGCCCGTTGTTCTATCTTCCCATATTCAAATGAGAATTTAGTAATTTATTTTTAATGGTCCTTGCAACATTCCTGCTATTCAATTTTTTTTTCTGTTCACGCATCGCTTATTAAAGTCTTTAGTTAATTATTTGGATTTACTGCGAAACTTTCAATATGCATAAGAGAGGAAGATCTGCAAATTGTAGATCATAGTTTATTGTTTCGAGTTGAGATAAAACTATAGCAAAATTATCTTAATATAAAACTGGAAATTAGGTTAGAGGTTAATCGAGTCGAAACAATTTTTATGTTCGCTAAAGTATTTGTATAAAGTCGCATTGTTATTTAATAAAACAATTATTTTTTTATTTGAATCAAATTTTCAAACGAATTATATTAATAAATTATTAAGATTAACTCAGATAAGCACATGTTATAGCTTTAACGATATTTTCAGTTTATATAAATTAGTGTGTAAATGATGCTGGTGGAAATGTTGGTACATATATTTTCTATATGCGTATGATACACTTGCAATGAAAAAAGTATTTATTTTTTATCAGAAAATCAGCTTTATTTATGTTTTCATCAGTTTTTATTTGTATATTATCGTTCATTATCGACTGTGATGGGATGAATTTAATCTTAATGAATTTGTGAATTATTAATTTTGCAATTCAACCAACAACGATGGTTCCTTTACAAAGAGTTACATTTCATTTAGTGTATCAATGTTTCGCCAGTGCAGTTAGTAGTGGATTACACACTCGTGACATTATGTTGTCCAAGTTCATGCACTTCATAACAAGTATTTGTCTAGCTTATTTTAGCCATTAGATAGGGTCATAAAGGATTATTAGAGAAGTCAGTATTAGTTGTAAATTGTAAATATCAACATGGCTGTAAATTATTTGTATTATATGTATTTTGTGGAGAGATAGAATATATGGGTCGAAGTGACTGAGATTCTTTAAAATTTAAAGACAAAACGAGCAGTATAATTTATGAATAACATATTAATTTTTTCAAAGCTGTAGTGTTAATATTTTTTATTGCAAAATGTCAGGATTAAATATTGTATAGCATGCGAGTTCACAAATTAGTATCGTACTTTTCATCGGAGACATCTATGGTTGTGAACATTGATATAAATTACCTTTTCGTACTTGGCAATTGGGATTTTTTCTTTTTTGATTTTGTCTGACCTATAAATTATTATTTGAATTCGTATTAATGTATATTGGTGTGAGCTTACTATATTTTAAGTTTTCAAATCAATATAATAAAAAAAAAAATCGTGTTGATTTACATTTAGTCTCAATTTTTAGTTTAATTCTTGTAGTTAGACCACCGGCAATATGTTGGAGGAAATTTTGGAGTATCAAACCATTTCCAATCTAAAACTGGGAGTATTATAATTTCAGTAGCTTGAACGATGGCTTTCGATATTTAAAATATACGAAGATTGCTAAATTAGTTATGATATTTAATTAATTGATAGTTATAAAACGGGAGATTTATTTTTCTTATTTTGCAAATGTGCAAAAGTACTTTTTTCATAAATTGTGAAACTGTTCAATAGCTTTTATCACTTATCTATTCAAAATTCTATTAATTTTTAAATTAAATTTTCTTTATATGTATATAGAAGTAAATAAAAAAAAAATCGTTTGACGTACTAATATTGTGACTGAAATGGTTCATATCATTGCAAATGTTACTTCCTGTATATCGGAATACAACTGTTTAAAATTGTGTACTCCTTTATTCAAAATATAAAAATTACAAATGTATGCTTGTAATTTTTACGTTTGTTCAATCGTTAACGTTATGAGACTAAAGAAATTTTAGTAAATTATTTTTCTTAAACTAAGTTGTACTGATAGGTTTTAGTTGAAATTTAAATTCAATATGCGTAATATTTGAGTAAGATAAAGATTGATTTACACTCGTGTATTGGAAAGCATGGAGAATGTGATAAATTAAGGTGTATGTATGTATGTATGTATAATATATAATTTGTGAAGTAATCCTGAATTTTGGCTGAAATAAATATATATGAAAAATGAGATATTTTATATCATAATTAACATTATTGAATTCAATGAGATTGTTCTTGCTCTGGTTCTCTGAAAATGTACGTATTAATTTATACTATTTTAATCAATTTTAATATAGTGTATTTTTGATTTGGCTTATTTTAATTTTGATATTCCGATAAATTATTCCTTGTGTTCATTTCTTAATTGTAGAAATATTTAAGTATATTCATTGAAACTGTTTCTGATATTTACAATAAAACAGTTTTTAATTAGTATTTTCTTTATTTTTTTATTGGTTGGTTGCATGAGTATAGGAATATGAAACAATATTTTTTTATAAATAAATCACTGAAGATTAAAAATGAATATTGGTAAGAGCAAATTTCCAGTATGAATCACAAAGGTTTCATGACATCAGTTCACGCAGGAATTTTAGTAAAGTGGACTTCAAAATTTGTTGACATGTGGCTCGTTATTTCTTAAATCTAATAATCTTATTTTTCAACCCTTAAACTCGAGCCCATAAAGAGATTCGAGGATTTTGAAGAATCGCCAAAAATACCCCATAGCTGATGTAACAGCTTTTGAAAACATCTCATTTATTATCAAATTTTAGAGATATTTGGACTATTAATAATACAATAGAGTAAAATTAAAATAAAACTTGATTTTTTAGTGTTAAAAATGAAAAGTAAAAGATTGAAAACTGATATTGAAAAAACAGTTTTCTTTTTATATTTTTGATTGTTTTCGATTGAAGTATAATTTTTTTGACTTGAGATAAACTTATGAATAAATTTCTCAATTAAATAGGTTTTAGAATTTTTTAGGGTAATTTTTGTAATCCATTCAAAAATTGTAGGTTATTTGAAGAGTAAAATAAATTCTCAATCATTCAACGTTGGCTTAAAGGAGTTTTCAATACATAAGATATCCTATCGTCCATACCTGCAAAAAAAGTTGATAAATTAAATTTTCAATAGATAAATAGAATAACAACATAAAATATACCAACTTTTGGAATTCCCATTCCCTATTATCTAGAGGGCACACTTGGCGAGTCTTTAACCAACGAGAGATACAATGGAAGTGGAAAGCGTGCTAAAAAACCAAATTCATTATAAAATCAACAAAATCGATTACAAAACCAAAAAATAACATCATACATTACAAACGCCCCAAGCGACTGTACATTCTTCGCTAGTCGCCGAAGCTTGATTAGCCTGACATTCTATACACAAATCCATGATATGATTCCTACATATAGCGCAGTTATCTACGACAATATCTGAAAGAACACAAAGTAAATAAACCGCAAATTATTCGATTTAAAACATCAATAACGAAACCTCACCCCAAGCCCACAAAGCGACAGCATTCCACTGAAACGAAAAAAAAAAACCATTACAAAAACAAGGTTATGTACTATATGAACAAGGTTATGTACTATATGACAAAGGTTTTGTACTGTATGAATAAGGTTATGTACCGTATACAAAAAACACTTTTATACCTTTCGAACTTCGAAGCGTTTTTTATCGACTTTCCCGCTGCTGGAGGAGGGCAATTCGATTTCTTCCTCGTCTACTTCCATCGCGGACATTTTAGCGGGAGACTTGGACGACTCCCCGGTGGAAATCTGATGTGGTTTGTCGGTCGGGGGGCGCAGGCCCTCGCGTAGCTGTTGGCGCTGGCGCTGCAACGGCCACTTCTTCAGGTTCGCGTCCCAGTCGAATCTCGGACGCAGGCGTTGGGGGCTGCGGCGCGGGGCTCCGGACTCGTCCCGGGACTTTTCGGCGGCGGCCTGAAACGCGAATCGAATTGACGGACAGACCGCCGGTGATGAGGCAGAAACGCGACAGTGCTGCCACTGCGCGTTTTGTAATGTTTTAGGTCTAAACGAGACGTTTGTGATTTTGGTGAAATGACGTTTGCGCATGTGATTATAGCGCACGTGTCGTTTGATAGTGGCGGCTTGTTTGTATTAGTTTGGTTGGTATCGCAAAATCGCCATGAGAAATGTTAGATTTAGTGAAAATTTGATTTACCGGAGATTAAGTGTTTTTTTTTTTCGGTTATACTGATTAGCGGTTTATTGGTAAATTACCGATGAGTTAAACTTTGAAAAAATACCGGAATAAAACGAAAAAATATCGAGAGGAAGAAAAAACTGTGAAATAAAAAATACTTTCATAAAAAAATCGTACAGCGGTTTTTCAAAATAATTTTAATTTTTTTTTAAAACAAATACTTCAAAAATATTCGAAATGCAAATTTTATTTATATATGTATTTACTGGTAAAGATATCCATTGTAAGTACGTATATTGGGAGAGATTGAACACAAGCGATTGGCGAAATTTTGCCGGAACGAAAACACAAACCGAACTGAAAAAAATATCGATTTATTTCAGTTAAGAAAAAAAATCAGAATATTAGGATATTTTTGAAAAGAGCTGTAATTTTTTTAGAAAATATTTTTTTTAATTTTTGGAAAAGCCAGTTTTTGTAAATATACGGGTTTTTTGAAAACTCAGAGCTTAATCGAAAACTGTAAACCGAAAACTGAAAACCAAAACTGAACCTAAATATGTATATCATTTGTTGAACCGTAACTGAAAACAGGAACGAAAAAATTATGGTTGAAGCACTGGACGTAACAGTCCTGAGAGCAGCGTCGTTTGAGCAATATTGCTCGCATCTCGACGCATCGTACTTTATTGTTTTAGCAAAACAAGTTGGGGTAATGTAAATGTCTCATAACATACATGATACGATTTAACACAATTGAAAGACTATAATATGATGATTAAATGATCCAATTGGCGCTTCGTAATTTATCTTAATCGTATTACTTTGAAATTTTTCGCAGATTGTGTTCTGTGCTTGACGTTATAGTATTTTGAGTGCTAGAGTAGGTATGCGATAAAGTCTTGTGCGCTAGTGTCATTTTTGCAAACGTTTGGTAAATTTGAATTCAAATCCCATTTTCTAATTGCTCTATTTTCACAAATACATTTTTGAATTGAAAAAAATGGTAACAAATATTGACGATTTGTATATTTCCCCTCAAAAACAATTCAATTACTTCCCTATAAGGCATAGGCCCTACGATGGGAAACACAACGTTTAAAGGTTGTGATGCTTAACTTAAAATATTGTACGAAATATATTTTTTTCATGGTTCACATTAATGGTTCAAAATAATATACTAAGAATTGTTCATTTCATGTTCTTCAAAGAATTCCATAATAATTGACTGCATAAATAATAAATTTTAAACATATGTATAAAATTTATGTTCGTTATATGTATACATGTATATGCATATATCGTTTTTTTTAAATTTCGGATCGAGAATGTATATAACATATATGTATTTAAGTTATAAAAAAATTAACAAACCTTTTGTGTTTGTGATCTACGTTTCATGTTCGCAAACAAAATTATAAGTAAAAACTAAATTATTGATTAATTATTAAATTTTTTTAAATAAAAATATATTTATATAAAAACACAGTTTTTAGAGAAAAAAAATGAATAAAAATTATATCAAGAAACGTTTGCACTATCGTCAAGAATTAGAAAGATGTTCGTTTGATTACTTATCAAACACGTCTGAAGTATTGTTACACCCGAATTGTATTTATAAACATTCGACCATTCAAGTAATCGTAAAAGACGGATTTTGGTACATAATTTTGTATTAAAATAAATTCTATTATATCACAACATAAGGAACTTAAATTACAAATACATATTATTATTTTCTGATTCTAATACTTTTAATAATTTTCTTTTCAATTTCAGACTCTTCATTCATATTTTTCCATATTTGATAAAAACAAATGGTAGATTGAAATCTATAGCAAACAACCATCGGAAGTGCAATATGCGTTATTATTGTCCATGCCCAAACTCCATAGAACTCCATCTATCAATTTAATTCATAAAATAATTGTAATAAATTGAAAAAATAACATAAATAAATGGTAACCTGTAGTGGATGAAATTCAGCCCTATTGTTTTTCACTCTGTTAATAATCCACAATGATACATTAGATATAATTAAAAATGTCAAAATTTGCCTTGCTGATTTTTGTTTTATGTGTATATTAGAATTACAATGTCGTCTCCATGCTTCAATAATTAATAAAGTTTGTATTGTACTTTGAATTACAGAAAACGTTGGCGTCAATATCCTATAATTAAAAATTCATAAAATAAATATTTATATTAATTTTAAATAAATTAAAAACATATAATTTACCTTAATAACTTTGATTCTGCTGTATTTTCGATTATCAAAAAATAATATCCAATCACTTGAAATAAAGAATACATATAAACTCCTGATTGCGTAACGAAAAGCAACACATGCTCAGAATGAAAATCTTTTTTTTCTTCATAAAAAGCCACTTTCCTTATCATAACTAAACATACAACGGAAACAATCGTCGAAGATGTGAACAGTGTAATTTCCCATACATTAACTTGGAAGACGGCAACTTCGAGATATTGAGGACTTTTCACAAGTTCGTAGAACATGATCAAGCTAATAATGGTCCCCGAGAAGAGAGTAATAGCCAAAAATAGACCTTTTTGTGCATTCGAACAATCGAAGTAAAATTTATTCAAAGGTTCATTGTAATCTACTACGACTTGCTTTTGCTTTTCGACGACTGATTTTTCCTGAAAATTATTATGGAATTGTATTTTTTTAAATGCGAATTTTATCATTTTTTTTTGATGAATTTTATCACCTTTTCCATATTGATATTAGTGCAAATGTTTTTCCACATAATAACCAAAATAACAGTGCACAATAAACTATATTCCACCGAGCAAGGAGACAAATAAGGGTTGGCATTTCTTAATAATGGTTTCATGATGTTTGAACTGTAACAATCCGGCGAATTGCTGTCGTATTCCCATGAAAATTTGTAAACATCAAGGCTTAAATTTTTCTTTATTTCAATTCCGGCCGTCAAAGAATTTTCATTAAAAGTTGAATTTTTTTCGTCAGGCAGAGTTTTCGCTATGATTTTCTTTTGGGTCGCATTAAAAATATCAAACTTTGTTTCTTCAATTATCACTCGCGTCCATGCGCAAATATTCGCCGATATCATGTGCATTATTCCGAAACGTCTGAGTGCTACATGTTTATTTTTCTTGATTTGCTACAAATAAAGATAACGAAATCGGATAGGGAATCGATTCTGTATGATAGGCTGAATTGATAGGTGATATATTACTTGGCTCCATGAAAATATAAAGATCATTTGTTGTACCATAAATATGACCTTTGTCAAAGGTAAAACAGCCATTAAGGGATCATTACATTTACTAGTCAATTCGAAATATTGTCCGAATTGCAAACTGGAATAAATAACTGAAATCATTCCGAACGTGGCCACACCTAAATGTAAGTAAAAGCTTCCGTGACGGAATTGAGAATTGTCGTTTAAAAATGCTGAAATTTTACGTGAAAAGGATTTATTTGAATAAATATTATATTTTAGTTAATTAAAAATATATACTTTTTCTGTCATTTTTATATAAAGTTTTCTTTTCAATTAAATACATGACGTATGCATACGTTAAAAATACTGTACTCGCCAAATTCAAATAAATATAAAATGCCTAGAAAAATGAACAAATATATATAATACTATTTTTCAAATTTTGAAATGTTAAATAAAATATCAAAAACATACATCAATTTTTCTAGGAGATGCTCCGATTATTGCATTCGTCACTGGTAAAGCTACACCCAATATAATAATAAATTTCGCATAAAAAGCAGACAACAATATAGAAGTAGATTCTCTAAAACAAAAATTAAAAAAAAATCAACATAAATTTAATGATTTTTAAAAACTCACATCATCAAACACTCACATTATTTTCGACATTTTCGAATTGAATAATTCTAACACCGAATAACTTTAAACTAAAAAAAAATACAATCAAATATTTAAATCAGACCAAAAAAAAAAATCAAAACGTAGCACACACATCGTCAGCAGACGCAGCCGTGTTTCCTTCGTTTTTAGCTCAGCGGCGTTAATTAAAAAAGCCTTTTTTCCAGCTTGGCATTATTTTTCCACCCGAACAACAAGCTGAGGCACTATTTCGCCGATGTCACATGCAGTCATCCGATATGGCAATGATGCGATCCACCATCAAGTGTTGAACGAACGTACCGGGAAAGCGACCCGAGGACGACTAGCACTCGGCTTGATCGGACAGGTGCTAATTAAAACGCTCTTGATCGGAAAAAATTGTTTTGGCAATATTTTTTTAGGGCTTTTCCATGATATAGACATCATAAGATTGCCACAATTCATTTGCACTACACAAGAAATGTGCGTGTGCTTGAAAGCGTCAATAAACGCTGGATCAATATTTGATTACAGTATGAGGAAAATTATGTTATTTTTCCCGTTTTTTTTTTGAAGATAGGTAATTGGTTCGATTCGTTTCGGTTTTGTTTCGCAATCGATTTTAACAATTTGTCCCCAAAGGCTGAGTTTGTGCAACTATTTAGAAGTTTCGATACAACGGGTAATGTTCGTTAAAGCTAATGTGGCGTGTCGTGAAACTGAAACATCGTAAACGTACAAAAGCTTACGATATATTATTATGTGTGCGTATTTTATATACGTGATGGCTATTTTTTTTTTTTGAGCAAAATTAAAAAGTGATAAAAATACGGAATGGATTAAGCGAAGGTTGGAAACGATTTTTTTTCGTCGCGCATAAAAATTTTCCGCTTTGATCTTGGTATAAAAAGAAAGCGGTTTTCTTTAGTGGGTCTAGTTTTAAACGGGACGTTAAGAGGTCTAAAATATAATATATTTTCATGAAAATCCCTTCATATTATTATCTAATTTATAATAAGAATTTTTTATAATTAAATTTTCACCGTTTTTAAAATCCCACGATTTTTCGACAACGAATTTCATTCAATAAAATACTCCAAATTTCTAAACAAACAATAAACAATATAAAAGACTCTTAACAATTTCAGAATTTTCCGACTTTCCCACCGATTTTCACGTGCTTCCACAAAGAACTTCCACCCTAGAGCGCCTTATACCACATTTATACATTATTGGCATATGCAGAAGCGCGATCGTGTCCGTTTTATTTCCGTACATAGGACACGTATATTACATACACACACGGCATAAAGAGAAAAAGAGGCTCCGCCGCATACAGAGACACAGAACTGTCCACCGACCCATGAACGTCCCCCGGTTTCCGATTATGGCCGCGAACGAAGCCAGACTACTATCAGGACCTGGCTCGTATAAATATAAGTGTTTATATATAGGGTGTGGTATTAACAATTAGGCGATTCCGAATTATGCGTTTGAGCGTTTTCGTAGGCGGGAATTTGTGTTGAATTTGAATGTGGGAAGTCTTGTTTAAAAATGTGAAAATGTTTTCGTTGTTTTTTTTTTATAAATATATCTAAAGTAATTGTGTATCTGGTTTGATTATTTGTTTGAGTAATTTAACTGTAATGAAATCACGAAATATGATTATTTTCTTTTTTTTTTTTTTGTAAAGGAATCAACTTATTCAATATCATTTTCGGATGTCCTTTTTAACCGATATTCTGCATTTTTTACAATTTACCTAAGAATTTTATCTTTTTTCGCTTAATACTTGGAATTTACAATATCAACATGGATTATTTTTATATAAATGTATTTTTGAGAGTTTTCTTTGCTTAAATATGTTATTATTTGTAATATGTCACCAAACACAACCATTTGAGAGCAAAAAAGATCGCGCGTTCCAGTGTATCCCAATTAGAGAATATAACAAGAAAAGGATTTTAATAATAACAGGAAAGTGTTTCTTAAATTATAGAATATTAAAATTATCTTTGTTAAAATGATCATAAACCAATGAAAAATATAATAATAATTTTATTGGTTGTTATATTTGAAATTATATGATTGTCAGTAGCCGACATTTTCACCAAAGATAAATCATTCACACGACGATAATACTAAATCGAACACTCATAACCATTATTCTTATCAAAAAATCCATCCAAAACAAAATTTATATGCCTATACAAATCGAAAATCATTTCAAAACAACATCGACCCACACCCAATCCTCCAATAGCTGCAATAAAAAAAAAAAAAAACAACCCAAACAGCGCATCAACACAACCAAAACTCGACAGAACAAAACCACCCAAACAATTTATTCAGCACCCTTTACAACCTGAAACACACACACACCCACAAACGGATCCTCGTGCTCTTTTGACTATTACCCGAGCGCTCTCACCTCCAGCGGATACTTGTCCGCTTTGTGTGGTCCGCTCTCGATAATACGTGTAACACACTTTGAGACCTCATTATTAACATGCGGCTGACCCAGCTTTGATGAAATTTTCACCACCAGGTGGGCATCAGACGACGGATGGCTGCGCTTCGACCCTCCAACGCCCACAAAGAGGCACACACGCACGTTCGGGGCGAGTCGCAGTCGATGGCGTCACGCTTATTTGCTCGGATCAATCTCGGTGATTTTCCGAGCCATCCGTTTGTCGTAGTCGCTGAGGGTTTTCCGCTTCGAGGGGTCCGCTACCCGGAAAATTCGTCCGAATCTGCCGTGGGGTCGTCGAGGAGGCCTTTGAAGCCTGCGAGCTGCGCCACGGTTGAGGGACGTCTTTGGACGCATTTTTGACGATACGGTGGGTTTCCGATATGTCGTGTGCGGTTTCGATTTTGAATATGTAAAGGGTTTCGGATTAGGGTGGTTTTTGGTCGGAGATGCTGCGCAGGTGTGGTAGTTTGAATGTTGTAGAGTTGTCAGTGGAAAAAATTGTATTATTAGCCGACTTTTTTATGTTTATAATAATTGTGAATGATCAATTTTCTGATTGCCCATCGGTAGATTTTGAATTTTTTGAGGTTCGCGCAGGTTTTGCTTCGCTGTGTGTTTTGGACGATTTCAGAATGTCAAGTTATTTCTGGCGCTGTTTTAAAATTAGGAATACTTAACACATTTGTGAGATATATCTAGTTTGAATTTGAAAAGAATTAATATCGTTTAGAACACTTTGATAAATATGTACAATTGTTACGTCCTTGCTATCGTCATAATCTTTACAGTTTATTTTAGTTACATAACGAAAAATTGCTAAATATTTAATTCTTAATTTTTGAATTTTTTTAAAATAGTATATCTTAGTGTATACTTTATATACGAAATGTTTAAATTCAAATTGATACTCTAATATCTCAACAAGCATAGACTTTGCAGTTCAATTTGATATATTTAACCACGTATTCATCTCGTGACACAATATACAATCTAATCAAATATCTTTTTCATATTAGCACTCTTTTGATTGGCATTGAACGCTAATAATTCCGAAATATTACAGCAGTTTCAACACACACTACAGATAGATACGTATTAACAAGGAAACGCTTTAGTCTTCTTAGAATATATTTATTTAATAAATAAACATCTTAAAATACAGCACAGACCATGAAAATTATATTAAAAATAGTGTCAAGTTAATGATGTTCAGTTTTGATTTTGTAAGCGTTTTTCCAGATTTCAAATAGACAAATTGTCGAATGAAATCTATAAAAAATGACGAGTGGCATTGATACATGAGTGATGACCGTCCATGGCCATACTCCAAAGAAAGTTAAATGAGTTGGCCTGAATTCAGCTCTGCCCTTTTCTAACGTGTTTGTGGTCCATAACGCCATGTTAGCTACCAATAAAAAGGTAATGACTTGTCTTCCCGGTCTTTTCCTTATTTGAGCCCTGGAACTACATCGTCTCCACCATGCACCAAGAACAAACATTGTTTGTACAACAGCCTGTAATTTAACATTTTTTATTTCAATCGAAAAAAACAATGATTGAAAATATACTAATATATATTTTTAAATTACTTGTATGAGTGAAAAAAGTTCTGATACGAGTCCTACGACTCCAGTACCTCCAGATTCATCAATCGTAAAATAACTTCCAATAATACTGAACATGCAATAAATAAAAACTCCAGTTTGAGCCATCACTAATAATGTCGTATCTAAACTTAATGAAGCGGGATTTCCTGAAAATTATATAATCGGATAATTTCAAATTTATAAAAAAATACATAAAAAAATGAAATAACAATAATACCACCATTTTTCCTGAAATATTTCAGATTTCTCATTTGAACCATTGCGACAACAACAGCCAACAACGTGATTATGTACAAAATCAGTTCACACACATTAACCTCGTATATTGCCATCTGAAATCGTAAACGAATAATAAATAAGAACAAACGGAAAGTAACATGCGAAAAACTCAATGATCAATTACCCTGTTCAAAGTGGGATCTTTATTCAATACGAAAAACATGATCAAAGAGATAATTGTAACGACGATTATGAACACCCCCAAAAATAGGCCTCGATGTGCTCCGGCACAATCGACGGAAAAGTGGTGAGAAGAACGCGGATTTTTCGCACCACCGAATACTGGAAAATTAAATTAATCTTTAATAACCATACGAGGGTTTCATATTTTATTTATGAAGTACGTACACACAGAAAATTGATGCATCAACTTTTCGTGGCTCATAGAACTGTGACAGGATCTGCTGCGGCCTTCTCCCGTCGGAGTTTTCGCTGGGGATTTATCTATAGCTTTACTCACTCTAATCTTTAATGAAAATTGATTATGTATTATAATTCAAATTAAATAATAAATATTGTATTGGTTCATACATTTTTCCACATTTCGAATAGAATTACGGCGCATATGAGCGAATATTCTACGGTGCACGGAAACAAAAACGGTGAAGCGTTCTGTACTAAGGATCCCATAATGTTTGTCCTTCTGCACTCTGTTATGTCAGGATCAGGTGCATTTCTCTTTGTATGATGATGAGTTTCGAGTATAGAATCATTCGAATTTTGATAGTGGTCGTAAGCGGAGTGTTGTAAATGTAAAATTTCGTGTTTGGTTTCTTCTACTAGAACGTAAAGCCATTCGCATAAATTTGTCGCTATCATGTGCATCATTCCGAATCTTGCTACTAATGTGTGTTGGTTCGTTTCCATTTCCTAAATTATGTGTGTGATTATTAGTTGTTTTATAATTGATATTTTGTTTTTAAATGTGATATTTGTACTTTGCTGTTGACGAATATGAATTGCATTTGAACTAATGTCAATATCATTCTAGCTGCGGGCGTCAATGCAAGAAGAACGTTGCTGCATCTTGGATCCCCCTTTAATTCAAAATATTGACCAAATTCCAGTCCAGAATATACCATAGATCCAATTCCAAATCCTTACAAACGTATCATAAATTAGTTAACAGAAATACAATAATATAATATTTTAATAATCTATAATAATGGTAATTTACCTACTGCCCCCAATCTCAAATAAAAACTTCCATATCTTTTAATCTTTTTATCTTTTTTAGTTATACAATGATAATTTTTTTCATTTTCATCTGAAATTTTATAAACAATACGACAATCATATCATAAAGATGCAACAAATCAATCATCGAATTTCATTGCCGAATTTGATTTGCGGATTCAAATATCCGCCGAATCTAATTCAAATCCCAATAAAATAAGATGATTAACTATGCACCAAATCTATTCAAATAACAATGAATATATTTACGCAACGATTGCTGCTCAGACTTGCTGTTTTCCCTTATGAAGGTGGTGTACATGAAAACTATAAACACGAGACTCCCCATATACAAGTACAGATAGAATCCCTAAAATCAGCGCACGGATGCGATTCAGACATATAGAAGCAGACTACTCAGATGAATATTGTATATACGTTTTCGAAGATGCATATATCAAGCGATACGAATGGAAATACATGGCTTCTCACCTGATAAAAGCTGGCTGGCACTTTGAGCGAAACGATTTCCGTGATGGGAAACGCTATGCCGAGCACTACTATGAGCTTGGCGTACAGTGCTGAAAGCGCAGTTGTGAGAGCATCGCTGAAATATTAACATCGAAGTTATGACTGAAATATTGACGTCAAATATTTGCGATTTATATTTGGAGGTGGAGGTGAAAAATTGATCGGTTAGGAGTTTTTTTTAGTTTTTGTTTAATTAATTAATTATGGGTCAATTACAATAAACTGAAAGTTTCATTCATTTTCATTCAATAGAATAATGTAAATTTAAAAATTATTGAAAGATCTTGAGTTGGGGTTGAAAGGGTTGAGATGGGTCTGCTGGTCACCAACGTCCGTGGAGAAAATGGCACATAAAGAAGAAGAAAGATCTTATGTTGATTAAATTGATTTAATCGTATGACATGATTTGATTAATACGTTCAAATATTTTGGAATTATTTGAAATAAAAAAATCACTTAAATATATTCTTTGATCAGTGATATATGAATAACATATATTTATTAAAAACATTTGAATTTTTCAAATTTTTATATCGGGATTGAGGTGACGACTAATTTTAATTAATCCGAGTGGAAATTAGTGAAACGATACCCGCCCGAATTCACTTGAGTGAATATTTCAATCGATTTATATTTAGTACTAGAATATATATTAACTCGTAGATTGAAAAGTAAATTTCAACAAACTAAATTATTAAAACAAATTAAAAGTCGAGAAATTTTATGTAGAAATGATCAATCAAGTTCATTTCTAATTAGATCTCAACTTTGTTGATGAAAATAATTAAATAACACGTTTTTAATACCAAACATATTAAAAAATACTATATAATTAAAAGTTTTATAAATTTGAAATTTCCTTAGACAAATACTAGATGATGAAACAAGTAATTTATCTTATGTGAGTAGAATCATGACACACGCGACGTAATCAATCTTTCGAAAGAGTAGTATTTGATATAATAATTGAAAATACTTAATTAATTTTCATCGAAAATCAAATAAATTCATGAAAAGTTTATTCAAATATCACGCATCATTCAATCAACAACAAATTTACTTACTCTCCTAGTCTTTTATTATAATCGTTTTTCATCCTGTGTTTATCACTAATCGCGTTTTGATCATCTTCATGCGATTTAAACTTTTGAGCCAATTCATACAAAAGATTCCGGTGATGATGAACTGAATGCGTGGAAAGGCCCAGAGTTTGCGAAGGACGCCTCAGGGCGGACATTATGAGCGATGGCCTCCTGCAAACACACAAAAACAATCGACAAACAGATATAAATAGCATCCTTGAAAAAGTCAAATTTGCATTCGTATATATTTCAAATTTACCTCGAGTTTGCTTGAGAGTGCGCCGCGTGTACTTCTTCGCCGTTTTGCGTCGGACGATTGGCCGCGTCCATGTTTTCAGTTTCGCTATTGACAATAGGTAAACTGTTAGCTTTTTTCGGATACAGATGATTCTTTACGGTGTTTAGAATGTGTCGTCGATATTGTGACAGTATGGACGAAGTGGAGACGTGATTTATGT
>JAOXNN020000089.1:2378623-2390187 GCA_028571205.2 Hydropsyche betteni | reverse complement strand
CAGATGATTCTTTACGGTGTTTAGAATGTGTCGTCGATATTGTGACAGTATGGACGAAGTGGAGACGTGATTTATGTGGCGTGTATATGGAGATGTGTTGAACGATGCAAAGTATTTCGTCGCGGAAAGAGTTTTGTATCACGTGAATTTTGGTAGTTTATAAATAAATTGTTGACAGTTTAAGCGTTTCAATGCATGAGTTTCCATGTGTAAAAGTTGTGATTAGAGGTGTAGTATAAACATGGATTCGCGTAATATTGGTTTGAGATCACTTGGTAAGGATAGTTGTTAGTATTCAAATTCGACATAACCTTTTTTTTAATAGGAAAATGCGATAAAATATGTATAAGTTGCATACGATTATTATGAAAAATTGTATTTTTAACAATTTAGTGCTATAGGAAAAAAAATGTTATATGAACGATGACGAATTGAAATTACGGAAAATGCAATTATATCAGTTAGACTCAAAGGAAAAATTGAAATTTTATAAATATTTTATAACTGAATATTTTCTATAGAAACGTTAATCAACGAATAGTTGAAACGAACTACAAAGGCACACAGAAAAAGAAAAAAAAAACATACAAAGAAAATCGATGCGAATTTCACAGGCACCCGAGCGAAGGGAAAAACACGATTTCACGCAATGCATATGCACATGCAATTCGCACATACATCACAAGCTCCCACTTAAAACACAAAAAGAAACTCTATCTTGCAACTATCTAATAAAATTTGAAAACCTTCCGAAGAACGTATCGAACTTCTAACACGGTTTAAACCTTCGACAGAATCGTCTTCTCTGGGCTCCATTAGCCCGGATTAAACCAGGACTGCAACGGGACGATGCACTCGCAAAAATTGCATTCTGCAACTTCAGAGGGGTTGCGAATAAAGCGCAAGGAGCATAGTGTTCTTCGATGCAAATATCGACGGCCGTCAAAAGGACAAATTCAATATTTGTATGTTTGCTCGCTCGTGACATGTGCCGCGTCGAAAAGCAGTGGCAAACAGTGGTTTTTTATGTTTTTCGAAACGCTTTTTTTTATTTTATTCCAGTCTGTGTATGCATACGTGCTCGTTCTAGAACGGTTTTTTATTAAATTTATGCGAGACGCGTTTGAAATGTGTGACGTATCGTGTGAATCGACTATTTTTGTACGGAAAATATTGAAAAAATGTATCGAAATGAAAGTAGTTTTTTGGAACTCGTATGATGAAACAGAATTTATTTTGTTTTTACTTTTGTATGTTTCCACGAAATTCCATATATTATTATTGTTCCATATATTTTATAGTCAGTACTTATATTTATTGTTGCTTATAATTTTACTCAAATTTTGATTAATTGCTAATTTTAAGAGAAATCGTGATGTTTGTCCAATTATTATTTTTTTAAATCATTAAAATATATATTGTATGATCCGTTAAATCCAAAGTATAATAACAAATTTAATTTTATAAAATAAGTCATTTTACATATAATATAAATATTATATGATATCATTCAAGAGAGACATTATTAACCACACATTAGCAACATTATTTTTTCCTCTAACCAAATATAATTGACGCTTTTCAAGCATAAATATTTCCATGTAATTTTATTTTAAATTCATTATTATTCATTCTATCATTATCAAATACATACAATCACTACAAAATGAATCCTATATACATAAAAGCATACACAGACAAAAAAAAATCGCATAAAAAAAACCAATAAACAAAAGTCCAACGGCTTCTATATCTTAGTACGCGACAGCACCACAATCGCGGAAAGTTGCAAAAATGTCCTTTCCCAACACCTGAGCCATCCTCGACAGCCTCTTTTCCACGACAAGAACACACACACAGCCCAACGCCGCCGATGCCATAAAGAGTATTTAGCTTCGAGTGTCTCGCCACTATCCGAAACGGTTGTTTGTTCGCGGGCCGTCGTCTGGATGTAGCGGCGGCCAAGTTAAGTTGTTCGCTTGTTGCGCACAAAGAAAGAGATTTCGTATCATTTAATTAAAACGTCCCTCATCTGTGTGTAATGGAGGCTTATTTCAGCGAGAACGAGTGCCGTGTTGTGCTGGAATTGGCGTTCAATGTGCGCGGGATGGGTGTCTGCGATGGTTATGTTTTGAATGTTGCGCTTGGGCTTTTGAATGTGAAAAAATTGTATTCGAATATGTAAAAGGAACTGTGATTTAATTTGTAGAATATATTTACTTTGTAGTGTATGTGAGAAATTTTCTAGATGAAAATGTCGACGTAGTCATTTATTTTTATTGGTATCGGTATTCTGAAATATCTTATTTGCACTTCTAAGGTGAGAACTTTTCAAAGGCATAACAATATTGTATTGGCAATTGAGGTGACTCTAGTTTTAGTTCTGCAGTGTCGTTTACGGTTCAATAAGTTTCGTTCTAAATGAGTGCAACACTATATTGTATTTGTTAGTAATATCGGTTGTAAAATACACTTGAAATAGCATAGTAGTGAAAAGTTATTCAAGTTATATATGAAAATATGAAATTTAATGATAATATTTTATACAAACTCTGTATGATGAATTTTCTAATTTAAATTTTGATTTTTTATCAGAGTATTATGTCATTTTATAAATAAAAAATCTAATCAAATAATCAAAAATTACCTGAATGGTTCTTCATGTACTGTATCCATTTCGGTCTTTGGTTTCACTTCACTTCAGCTATGAAAAATAATGCGAATCCAATGCATTCACGACAATTAATTCAATGCACCACAAACAATTCAATTATCTAAAACTATTTCAATACGAAATAAAACACAAATCAAACATAATCCGGTAACAGGATGATCATAAAAGAAATTTCACAGCAAGCTGGCGCGTATCGAAATCAAAAAGCGGCAACCTCCAATTACAATTAGAACGCACGCCGAAATGCATCGCATCATAAACGTGCAAACGAGGCTAACTGCGATCGTTTAATTATGCAAAATCGCACGACCGTGCAAAAGTAACCGCACGTGAAAATTGTTATCATTTCAGCTGAAACGGGGCGCCATATTGCCATATTGCGAATCGCGATGTGCCCGTTTCGCCCGGCGCCAAATAATTATTATGTCGGCCGAGGGATTTGGGCGGGAATCTGTTTGAATTTGGATTTTTGATTCGCGTCGATGTTTTTCAACGTTTTTGAGTTGGGTCGACTTTTTTCAGATGTCGAAATAATCAGCGGGAGGGAAGCCCTGCGTGCGCGTTGAGGAGGTTTTCAATCTGTTAGTTTTAAATATTTGTTTAAGGGGCTGAAATTGTTATGTGATATGGCTTATAGAAGATGAATATATTAAGTATTGGAATGACATTCATAAGGGTGAAGAAGAAAATTAGTGAAAAATAAAGTTTAAAAGTTTCTTTTCAGGTTAAATAAAAAATAAAAATATGTAGGATGAAATATGGAATTGAAAATGATAAAAGAGAATGGATTTTATTCAACAATGATAAAAAACTAGATATAATATATAGTCATTTAGTTTCGAAATCATTAAATTTATAAAAATATGTTATTTTGAATTTAAAATATGTAATCAATTAAATGTACACAAGAAAATTTTGATGTAGTGAAAATATCAGAAGTATGATAACTTGCGAAATTTTCAATATCGCAACTTTCAAATTACATGTCAATTGCATATTCAACAAAAAATAACTGTAATAGATAAATAGTAAATAGTTCCAATGATAAATATATTCAAAACATTTATATAAACATTTATATTACCAAACGTCATATTTCACACGTTTTCCATATGAAGAAATTGGTTTAATCAATTTATCGTATAACCATCAAATATTTATTGTAAATAACGAATTAATAATTCCAAACAAATGATAGATTCATCCTGAAAAAAACCTTCGCGATACCAATACATCACCATTGGGCCGACCCAGTTTAGAACCTATCAAAATTATACAAAATTCACACCACCACACTAATCGAGAAACTCTGCATTTGAATTTCCGTCACAGAAAGACACCCAACACCATAAAAACCCTAGAAAAAAATTGACAACCCCTGATTTTCACCTTTGCATCCCTCCCGTTGAACGAACCCCCTTCGGCGTCGTCGGCGGCGGCGCAGTCTCAACGGCCAACTTTTTGAATTAGACGCTGGAAACTTTTCTCATCCCGAGATTACCATCAAGTGTTTACTATAAAATTATAAATACATTTTTTTTCGCGAGCGCCGGGGTGTAATAACGGGGCGGGCGGCGAGTGTTTTTCATTTATGATTTCTGTGTCTCCGTGAAGTTTCGGGCCGGGGGATGGGGCGCGGTGGGGTGAAAACAAAAAATGAATAAATAACAAAATTGCTATAGCCCTTTTTTGCTTTTGCCCGCTCATCCTTTGGAGATATCGAGTTGTCGCATGTTATGAAAAAATGCTGGGTCGAGTTATGAAAATGTGATCGTAAATCGCTAATGTGATGTTTGTTTGATTGAATGTGTATTGAATTGATATATGAATGTGAAATGACGAAGATTTAATCAATTTACGAAAAATATTTGTATAATAAAATACGTACAATTGAATTATACTTACTAAATGTTTAATCAAATTAATATTGTTATATAAAATATAGGTGTGAACTCTATCAGATCTCAAGAAGGACTAAATCTGAAGCAGAACAGGTCCAAAGTATCGATTTTATGCTCCGATACGTCAATTTTTAAGCAAATATTGTCTGAATGAGGTATGACGTGTCGTTTTTGTACGATAGAAATTCTATCGCGCATTGGTGGTCAACTAAAGTGTAGAATAAAAATTGTTTTTATCATCTGAAATTTTTGGGATGTTCTGAAAATCTTTGGTTGAGTATCGTAGATGTCAATTGTATGTTCAAATATTTCAGCAGATGTTTGCTTTTTCAGTTTATTCATATTAGATATATGAGGCTGTATAGTATTGTTAAAAATAATGGTTATTTTTAAGATAGTTATAAATGATAGTTATTTTAAAGAAATTTTAAGTATAATTTTTAGTTTATATAAAAATATTAATAACTAGCATATAGGCCCGATGTTAATAATATCGGCTGTGAATTACGTAATTATATATACAAAATTAAAACTATGCAAAAATATTTTATAACCGTTCCGTTGGGAAAAGTCGATGCCCGTTTGTCATATATAGAGAATAATGTATAGGCCCGATGTTGATAACATCGGCTAAATATATCTATTTAAAAATATTTTATAACTGTGTCGTTGCGAAATGCCGTCGATGCCCAACAAATATTTTGTTTATTATCTCCAGAATATAAGTTCGTTTGGCGACTATATCCGATTTGAATAAAAACGAATAAATATATATTTTTTTAATAATTCGAAAAAACGATCGTATCGACAGGTCGATCATTTTAAAATAGCGAGCGTCATCGAACAGACACACACATACATACACACACACACACATACAAACACACACACACACACACACACACAAATCTGCTATTATATATAGGGGATAGGGGATTTACTTGAACTACGATTTCAATGTGACGTAGTCAAAAAAATCTAATACGCAATTTTTCACTTTATTCACATCATGATTTTTCTCAATATTTAGTCGATTTATTTACTGGTTTTGCTGACCAGATGGAACCGATTTCACTATTATTTTGTTTGATTTTATACTTAAGTTATGTAATATTCGTGAATAAAAATTACTGATATCACGATATTTCCACGTGATCGGAAAAATATACGAATCAAATCAAAAATATCAAGAATAATAATTCGTGCACGTGGCTCTAGAATTCCCTAACAATTCAACCAATTTACACTCTATTTATAGTAATGTTTACTGATTAATTATATCACCAGTCATAAATTTTCAACTCAAACATATTACAATGAACTACGCGCAATATTTCATTGCTATGAACTAATTATCACATCGGTAATCTGCAAATTCATCGATCAGTTAACACATCACTTTTTTATTTTCTGGTCTACACATATAAATTTATTAAGATTCAATTGAAATATAATTAAATATAACGCAAATTCGTTACAATTTCGACCAATTAATAGTCACATATATTTTTTTATTGCGAAAAGTGAAATTATGTTTACCAAAGGATGAACGTAAAACTCTCGAGGCGAACTGCAATAAAAACAATTTTACGACAAAAAACTGCACACGTATCCGAGACCGAGAAAAAGCGGAAAAGCCTCCTCGACGGCGACTTTTCCGACATCCACGGGGAAAACCAACGAGGGGGGAGCAGGGTAAGGGGGGGTTTGATTGAAATTATGTTGCTCGCGTGAGCTATTTAATATTGTTTATATTGAATTTGGCGAGCGGGGCGGCGTTTTGTCGTCGTCGTTCGCTCTCGTTAAATTGAAACTGTTTTCCGTTGTCGAATTTTAACCGGCTCATTCGATTATTGCGCTTCGAAATTGAGTTTCGTTCGGTATTTGCTGTGTGAGTGCTCGGAAATTCGTTTTGGCGGGACACGCGGCCGTCCTTGGACTAGGCGCTTCTGCGTGGCGCCAAATTTGAAATTTGAGACTGGAAAATGGTTATAATGTAGGTAATTATTGAATGGGACGCGTTTAAGATGTGTCATAGTATTTTGATAGATGTGATTATAGTATTCAAATTATTTTGGTTAAATTATTTTTTAATAAAGTGCTCTTCTTTCAAATGTTCGGTTACGTTTATTTTTATTTAATTTGAATAATTTTGATTTGAATATTATTCGAAAATGATATCTCGTATATGAGCAATAATTAAATTCAAAGAAGACAAAGTTAGAATTGTTTCGTAGAAGAATATTTAATATGAACACTAAACTTTTTTTAATCTTTTCAGGTTTTTCTAAGAAATAAGCGTTTCCTTAGTGAAACTTTAAAATGGATATTTGTAAGTTTGTCTAGGTGCTTAAAATAGATATATTATACATTTTTTTGTAAAAAAATTATTTTATCTGCAAAAAAATTCAATGAAACATTTTTATACATTAAATTTCACTATGAAATGAATGTATATATGTGCTATTTTTGGCGAATGGATACTTGAGCTTTTTCAAAAAACCATCGCTTAAGAAAAAACCGATTGAATACTAAAAAAAAACGGTATAAAATCATATCTATTAACCATTTCACTTTCACTAAGCTTTGATATTACCCAGAATCAGAAAGTTCGCCAAAAATAGCCTTCGAATTATAAAAAAAACATATTTATAGATTAGTTATCAAAAAAAAAATCTTTTAAGCGCATCAGTCACTAAGACCCCCATTATACATAATATCATACGCTTCGAAAATTTCTCTCAGTGCCCCATCGAACATTTTCCACCTCCACAATCCTAAAATACAAATAACGAAATATTTAACTTTATTTATAAACTTTTCCGCGAATATTCCCGCGCCGACACATCGCTCGTACAAACACACGCGCCGTACGTACGGCTTCCCATTTTTGAAGTACGTTTTCAGCGGGCCGAAAGTAATCTGCGAAAAGTTAAAATGTATTCAAACTTTCGCTGAAATCGCATTTAGTTCCGGCACATTAACCGAGCGGAAAAAATCCCTTTTCGCGAACCGGGGAAAAAGGTGTGGAAGTTAACGGCGTCATTGCGAACCGACTTGCCAACTAGTATGCAATCGAAGGTTAGATTTTTTATGGATTCAATTTTTTGGTGCATTAAAGTTGTTTTTTATTTGGAGAACTTGTAGTATTTGTGAATCTTTATAATTTGAAGCAGTGTCAGAGTATATTGGATTTCAAATTATTAAGAATAAAATTTAGTACTAGATAACTAAAAACTCATTTTTAGATTTTTATATTTTTGTTTTTGAATTGATTTTTTTTAATGTTTTTATTCTTTGAAATAAACATTACTAAAAAAAATTCTATTTTGAGATAAAAATCAATATAATTTTTTATTGAAAGATAATTTTGAATATATTTTATTAAAATATGATAATTATCGAAGCGAACTAAAAATATATTGCAAATGTGTTTATTTTGAATATATCCAGTTATTGATGCTAAATGATTTAAATATAATAATCATAATAAATGAAATACAAATCATTCTAAATTAAAACATGTTGCAATGACCGTAAATATAATAGAATATTTGTTCACACTGATTCATGATATTGACTCAAAACTATCTAAATGATATTTTCTGATACATTTCAACAAATAAACTAAGTGATAATATAATATAATATTAACACTTCCTAACACTAATACAACAAACTATTCCACAAAACACAACATCCACCCCGAAAAAAATTTGACACCCTCCCCAAAATCATCCTGAACGCACTCCAACCGATTTTCCCTTCGATCCCCATTTTTCCCACCGCATTCTGCTCCACTTCCTATGGATGTGTAGCGGTTCTGCGGAATCCCCATGACAAAGGCTTCGTTTACACGACACAGTCCTTTGGTCCGCTTTGACCGAACCGGGGACGATGTTTCATTAACATTGTTGACTGCCAACTGGGCCATCCGACGGACTGGTGCATCGCATGCACCCCTTTGACCGGGAAAGCCTACTTTCCACGGGCAGTTGGTTTTTCGGCGGATTTTATCAGAAGTCGTGCGGTTTTCCGGGGCCCGCCTAATGCGAGTTCAATTATGCGATTAGGTGAGGGTTTCGTTTGTTTGGATGCTTTGGAACGTTTGTGATGGGACTTGTTACGGTTTGAGGTTCTGAATTTTGATCGATTTATTTATGGTAATTTAGTGATGGGGTGGATTTGATTAATGTCGTCGGTGCAGTGTATGTTGATTTTGTTGGAAAATATTTATTATTTAATGTGAAACTGTTGTATTGATAACTATTTTTATTTTTATTATAGAGAAAATAATAAAAAAAAAATGATGAATTTATAATAGTTTTAACGATTGGGTGAAGTTAATTACTTTTACGTTTTGGTGTTTTAGTTTAAAAATATTCATATTTATAACAAATTCTTAAGTGAAAATGTGTCATGGTTATTATTAATTATATTTCGTTACTTTTGCACAAAATATGATTTGTAAAATGACAATGAATGTACGTTTTGTTTAGAATGTGTATATGAATGAAATTCAGTCATTAACATAACAAGGTGAATATAAATTATTTGTATAATATAATAAAATTAGGAGTATTTTCATATTATGTAAAATTATCAATTTATAAAGAGAATGAAAGAAAATTTATGATATACAGTAGGTATTTATCCTTATGCAAATTAAAATGCATTTCGAAATGTTTGTTCACATATTATGTTTTGCAAATGAGGTTAAGTGTATAAACAATATGAATAATTTCAATGTTTTGAAATAATCAATTGAAAAAAGATAAATGTTAAAATTTGCATCTCTTAACAAATGATTGGATATGACATATATAAATAAGGCGACTAAAGTCTTTGACAAAATTTTGAAAATAACGAAAAATTCTCATTTCGAAAATTCATTTCAACCACAGAGATTAATTTTTAAATTCACTCTGTTCAGCATGATTTTATTCTATCTATTTATCTTTGGTTAAAAAACTGGAAAATGAAGAAAATTATAATCCAAGTATAATAGAATAATCTGAACAAAAAATTGTATCACAAACAAAATGACTAATATATAATATTCAAATAGCAATCCAACTTGGAATGTCAGATATAACTATGAAAAATTTTGTTTATTGATAATTAGGCAAAAAATCTAATTAACAGTTTACTAGTAAATTACCGGTAAATTAAATTTAAAAAAAATAACGAGAAGCCGAAAAAACTGTAAAACCGAAAATAATCGAAGAAACTTAAAAAAACGAACAGTTATACAAAAACCGACTTTTCCAAAAATTCAAAAAAATATTTTCTAAAAAAAACAACACTTTTCAAAAATATTCAAAATGCAAAAAAAACCATTTTTATTTATCGCTAAATATTTAAAAAAAACACCAAACGGTTTTTTGGGTCATTCAGTGGTAATGCATTTCCTAAATTCAACCATATTAATTCATACCAAAAAAATTGCACAATATAAAAAAATTGATCAAAAATTCCATCACTACACCCGAACCAAATAAAAAACCAGAAGGATTTGCAGTTCGTCCCGGATTTATCTCAATTAAGAGAAGATAAACAGAGTCTTAGTTGCGTCTTTGCGGTTAACGCAATAAAACCGGAGGCGACTCCTCGGCCTCATCAAAACCGCCTCCGTCCCCAGTTTGTCCCCAGCTAGGCCTTTCCGGCAATTTGCGATCGTTTCTTCGCCCCGCCCGCGGAAAGAATTGCGAAATTCGTCCGAATCGAATTAGGCCGGCCCGCAATAAGACGGTGCTTGAAAAACGATGTAAACGTTCCTCCAAATTGAAATTGGAAATTATTAAAAAATTGCGTTTTTCATTATTTGTTTGCGTCGTTTTGCGGGTATGAAGATGAGGTCGGTGTGTTGGTGCATTTTTTTTCGCGGTGCCGCTTGATTCTTGGCGGATGCAGTTGTATTGTTTGTAATGAATAATTAGTAGTGTTTCGTAAATTGGTTTTGTGCATATGTTAAATTATGTTTGTGTTGTTTTGCATAAGTATTTTTTTATTATAAAGAATTTTCCAAGCATGTGTAAAAGAAAATATCAAACGAAAAAATCTACACAAATAAAGATAACAATTACTCTGTTAATGAAATATATTCTTGAAAGATATGAGAATGATTTTTTTTATTGTATATTTGTCAAATGAAACGACAATGATGCATCTGAAGGATTGGGATGTTCCAAAAAATTTCCATATCTTTGCGAGGCGTGTTTGATTTTGGGGCTCATTTTGTTGTTCAGAATGTGTAAAAGTAAATGACATTGAAAATAAATTTGGCACAAAATTTTAAATTTACAAATGAAAGCCTTTCAATTGAAATTCTGAACGTACTTAAAAGATAACTGAACGATGTCCGTTTTAGTACATTTTTACATGACAATAATGTTTTTTTGACACATTCTTATATATATAGCGTTTGGTAACATGAACTTGAAATTGAAATGGTTAACATTTGAAATGACTTGCCTTGAAAATCTGACAATTTCACTATTATTTAACACATATGTAACATCCTTTTGATTAGAAATTCACTTATTTAACGCTACAAAAAGATTTTTTTTTTAAAAAAACAGCTTTAGACCACCGACTTTTTGATTCGATAACGCTACATGTTAGCTTAAACTTATACTAAGTAAACATAAAAAAATTGAAAATATTTTAAGCAAATAATACACATCAAACCATTGATATTATAAATAAACTGTAAAATCATTGATTGATTCAAAAAATAAACTAATATTGACCGTATATGGAAGAAGCGGGCGTACGCGGCGTCGGCCCGTTCAAAACTGAAATATTTGCAACACACGCACATAAATAAGTATAATTCTTTTCCGTAATTGCTTCCTCGAGACAACGCGATGAAACGTGTAAACATAAAATAACATTACGCTTACACTTCGTCTCGATAATTAGTCATGCTAAATACAGTGGTAAAGGGGCCGAGCGAATCGCTAACTCCTACCGATTTGCGTTTTAGG
>JAOXNN020000089.1:2343862-2378523 GCA_028571205.2 Hydropsyche betteni | reverse complement strand
CTCGATAATTAGTCATGCTAAATACAGTGGTAAAGGGGCCGAGCGAATCGCTAACTCCTACCGATTTGCGTTTTAGGCATTGTTAAAAAATTATGGTATTGTTGACTAAAAAAATGTGTCTGTGAGACCATCACGCAACTTCTGGAAACGTGACGGTAATTTTTTTGTATAAGCTTGGGAAAATAATTCTTTTTTTAATAAATATTATAAATAAGGTAATGCACCATTGTTTAACGATGTATCAGTAATTGATCACATCTCAAAAAAACGTAAAAATTGAGGGTTTTAAATACGATAATCTTTCGGAAAGAGTGCGGTAGATTTGTGGTTCATTATATTTTATCCGCACCCTTTACGAAATATTATCGTCTTTGAAAACCTTGATTTTTACATTTTTCTGAGAAATAGTCAACTATAGATACTTGGTCAAACAATTGGTGCATTACCTAATTTATAATAGATTATTTTTCAATTTATTCAGTTATTTTTTAATTTTATAAGTTTGCAACCGAAGAAAAAAATGTTCTAAAGTAATAAAAACTTTAAGAATAATTTCATACCACTATTATGTTGGATTGAAAAATATTTTTAATTAAAAAAATATTAAATTCTTACTCGACGTAACAAGCCAAAGATTGAATGATTTTCCTATGGTTGAAATTGATGAATTTTTAAACGAATAAGAATGCAACGAAGAAAATTTTTTTCGTCAAATAAATATTTGTCTTTAATTTTATTAAAGATCTAATTCTGCTTTTTCTTATTTTATTGGTTTTTTTTTAACATAGTAACTCTATAGAAAACCTATTCTAAATTTAAAATATTAGTTCATGTTCATACACGTATAGATGTATATAAAATATAATATTTATTTATTATAACAAAATTCACCAAAAAGATAAATTTTTTTAATGTATTTTATTGAAAGCATAAATATTTGATCATTGAAAATTTTCTATGATACTTTTGAAAATTATAAAGCAAAATCATTTTATCATTTCCCAAACTGTTTTCTAAAAGAAAGATTATTTTAATTCACACTAAAAACCAATTGATACTAAAATTTCCCGAGCAAAATTCAAAATTCAATATCGCAGAATAATGAATTTCATAATCGATGTGCAATAGCGTTTTCCACAAGAGCATTTTTGATGTCGCATTCTATTAACGGTCGCCCGGTAATATTGCGCTATAAATCACGTGTGCGTCACACAAAAGCCGGTCATCATTTATCAAACGACAAGCGTTGCATCGTGAAAATCTCGTCAAACTTTATTAGAAAATCGATCAGGTAGCACTCGAATATTGCAGTCGTGTTACCTATGCATGTGTCGGGGAATTCCAGATGGCCAATATCGTTGAGGGTGTTTTAATGGTTGTTGGTTTTCCGGGGTGATGTGTGTTGTGATTGTGCGAGTTGTCGAAATCATAATAATGGAATGTGTGTTGAGAAAATAATGATTCGATTTTGAATTATTACGGTGCATTTTGTAGATGGAAATAGTTATTTTTGGCGTTATTCATATGCATGTTTTATGTTTGAGAATACGAAACGTTAATATGAATACTCGTATTTTTCCAAAAAAAAATTAAAAAAATTCATAAAACCTTTTTATTTTGATTTTTTTTTAGTTTGATATGTATTTTTTTTACTATTGGTTAATAAATTATGTACTTCAATTTCTGTAGATGTGATAATATAGAATTTTGAAAAAATCTGTATTAAATTGATTCGAAATCGCATTAGAGAAAATAATTGTAATAGAATAATTTTAATATTATTAAAAATTGTTTAGTTGTTTAAACATACATATTTTTTTTTATTTTACAAAAAAATATAAGTCGACAGCTTACTATATGTTTTGTTTAGTGCATCAGTTTCTAAAACTCACATTATATAAAAATAAATAACTTACAGATAAACGAATCCCTTGAAAATATGACATTTGAGATTTGTTAAAATAGTGTTTCCCATTTTTTTTATGAATAATACAACAGTATTGAAATTCTTTTTTTAACATTTCTAAGTTTATTTTGATTCTAATCAAATTTATTTGTTTTACAATTCTGAAATCACTTTATACTATTATTAAACCGAAAGTTTCTCTACCTGTCTGCATGTCTGCCGCGCTTTTCGAGAAATTAAACTTCGTTCTTAATATAAAAAAAACTTGAACTCCAAGTTCATAACAAAAAAAAATTCTTTCGAAACCCAGATTCTTTAAAATCAACTTTCAAAAATAAAAACAAATCATTTTTTAGTTACGGAACGTACTATACACGAATAGCAACGACAAATCGAAAAGAAACCATACACAAAAAAATAAAAATAAACCCAAACACTCCCATAAAACCGTACCTAAAAAAAACACGCATAAACGACAAAAATAAAAATACAAGAAAACATACGAATCCAAAGGGGGAAAGGGGTCGGCTGAAAATCGAATAAGTCCTTCGCGCTCGCGTCGGATGAATATTCACAAATCGGCCGTGAATCGAATACGTCCCCGGGGCCGCCATTCAATTTCGTTCGCCAAATTGTTCATAACGGATGTTCATATCCGGCCGGGTGCATCTCTGGTGGGCGGGCGGTTAGGGCGGGGGCGTTGGGCCACCCAGTCTTCGGGTGGTCGGTCGAGAAGTCATGGTGTTCGAGCTCGAGTTCGGAATGTGATGGGGTGTCGATGGGTTGTTGATAAAATTTTAACATTTCATACGAAGGCTGTTGATTGTTTAATTTTGAATATTTTTTTTGTATGGGGGAGGAATCGAAAGATTTCATGTTAAAGTGGTTATGTGTTCGTTTTTTTTTTTTTATATGTTATAGAAATTTTTTTGAAGATTTATGGTTAAATATTATGTCTAGTGATGATTAAAAATCATTAAGTTTTTCTATTAGAGTGAAAGATGAAATACCGCATCGAATATCACGTTTTTAAGGATGCAATTGATACTGATGTGTTTCTCTGAGATTTTTAGTACTTCAAAATCGACAGTTTTATTTGCTGTTTATACATGCTTAAATGAAAATATCACTCATTATTATTCCCTATATATAAGAGCGGATTTCTGTCTGTCTGTCACGATGACGCTCGCGATTTTTTTTTCTTTTTTTAAATGAACGACCCGAACCGCGATTTTTAAATGATGATGATGATTTTATTAATTTAATATTAAATATTCAAATCGGGTACACATTTCGAGTTCGTACAATCGGGTTTTTACATTTTAACGTTTTCCGTTTCTTAACAAAACCACAACCGATGTTATTAACATCGGGTTTATATACTATCAATTAATTTTGCATCGAAATTCGGCCGATATTTTCTCTAAGTTTCCATAAGTTTCCTAAGTTTTTTTCACTGAAAATAGAAAAATCTGTTATTCTAATTATCGCTAAACATCATATGTGACCATTTGCATCTCTAAGAATCGATACATAATCTGTAAAAAATAAAATAAAAAAAGATTGAAAATAAAAAAGCAATGAAGTTTCAAACCCTTCAGTTTACCATAACATATCAATAATTCGATTCTGAACCACTCGTCACATCTTCACCGCTTATTTCTCAGGCACTAAATAAACTTAAGCACTCCCAGAACACTCAACTATATCGATATATACGATTCGATTCGCACATCATCGGTTTTTAACCCCTGGAAAAGCGAAGCGAGTTGCGAGATTGGTCGGTAATTTCCATTTCCGGCTGTAGACGACCTGCGCGCCGCGTCGTGGCGAAAACTGGAACCGCCGCGCCACTTAATAATTACATTTTCAGACTCAAATTATTACGTTTTCTTTTTTATTTTTCATCATTTCGACGAAGGCGGTTTTTTCTCGTCGCTTTCGTTTTTTTTTTCAGCGCGGAAATCTACCTTTTCTGTCGTCGCCGGTTTTACGAAAAAGCGTCAGAAATTTATTCAGTTATGACCGATTCGACCTCTGTCTTCGTTATGCATATTTGTTATACATTGATGTTTTTTTTTAAAACATATTTTGATTATTTTGGAAATTATTAACTTTAAAGAAAATAATATAATTTTAATATAATTGAGTTAGTATGTCATTTATGTACATGATAAATATTTTGTTTTAATTTGAATAAACATTGAAAATATAACGATCTAGTTCTAGTGCATCAAAATACAAAAAAGATTAAAAGATCAACTAAAAATTTAAGCTGAAACTAAATTAAAATGTTTATATCCTCTGTTGACAATATTACTACGTCGACTACCGTGCAAAATTGCAGTTGACAATGTATAGAATGTTAAAATACGTAACGGCGCTACAGCTAAAAATGTACATTGTCAAAAAATTTTTGTAAAAACCAACAAAATTCAATGCAAAGGTCACATGACATATGAAAAACATCAAATTAACGAATACAAGAACGAATCAATAATCGTTCTTTGATAGACTGTCGTATATTTGTCGGATTGCAGTTGATGAATTTCGGTGCATCAACAATCCGATGCATCCATGATGGATTTGACCGCAAGATGCAATCTGCTGGTTCGTTACTGATTCGATATATTCGGGGTACGCAATCAGGACAAATTGTGGTATCGATGGAAAGATCACCTTTGATATGTCTATTGATGATTAGTTATATGGATTGCAATAGAAGTGATATGCGGTTTGTGTTTAGGGCTAATTTGCAATGGGATATGTTATGTGTAAATGTGTATAATATCTTGATTTTGTGTGTGATCTTGTAATGTAAAATTCATATTGAATTTAGTAAGGAAAATTTGACTTGTAAGTTTTGTGAAATGGATGTGTAAAAGTATAATAATAAAATCTTGTGGTTTTTATTCGTTCAATTTCTTGTTTTGAATGTGTGACATGTTAAATTTTAGTTTATGATTCATTCAATGGATAATCAGTCATTATTTTTTGTAACATTGGAAAGTTTATTTTCAAATAAATGTTTTGATTTATTTTCTTTGCGAATGGGATAAGAAACACAATGAATTTATATACACAAATGAAATCATGATATTTTTTATTTGAATTTATTATATACATATCATACATATTATTAAAATCACATATATGAAAAAATTCAATGGACTACTTAATTTTTTCTACGATTGGATAACAATGTAATATAATATTACGAAAATATATATAATATATAATATTACGAAAAAAATATTTTGATTTGAAAAAATCGTACATAAACAAACATAATGCGATTGACCAATGCACAAATATATGAAAAATATCACATTTTATTTTATTTAAAAAAAAAAAACATATCAAATCCCACTAATACAATATACGAATATATATCACGACACCTCCCAACAAAACAAAATAAAACATTAACATCAACAACATAAACATTACAAACAACATCACTCCCCACGCAAAAATCACCACAAACCAAACCACAGCCTCCCGACAATTCGCACAACCACCCAAAACACTTCCAAAGACACACGCCACATCCAAAACCACCCGAACACCCAATAATTAAATTTCAGTCGACTTTGTGCTCCTCACATTTTGCAGGTTTCGTCGACAACGAACCAGTTAATTCAGCACGGTTCGGCTGCCGCGAAACCCGTTACATGTGAGGGTATATGGTGCATCCCCCGCCGTGGCCCTTTTCCATGGGGGAAGTTCAAGTTGTCCGCGTGTTATTTTCGTTATATTTTATCGAATTAAACGTGAGGCATTTTCGTCGTAGCGCTGCAGCGTTATTTATTTCGTCTCACATCAAAAAAATACATTTTCTCTTTCTCCATTCTGCTGTCATTTTTTTCCATTACGTTCATTTCGTCCGTGCGCTCTTTTTTCCTAGAAAAAAAGTTTTAGATTTTATCTTCTTGCTTGTTCATAGACAATGTTTTTGTGATGGTATCTTTTTATGTTTTTTTTTTTGTGTGCTTTTCACGAGAATTGAATTATTTTTGTATTTGAATGACTTTATTTTTTGTTATTTAAAATATATGTTTTTTTTCAATGAAATACCATGTTATTTCACGATCTGAGTAATGTTTGATTTTTGATCTGTTAGTTTTTTTTCATATGGAAGATATAGATATAATTTAACCATATTTTGAAACAAAATATAATATTATTTCTAAAAATCAAATTTATAGATATACAAATTAGTTCTTCCAAAATATCAATTATATAAATCAAACATTTAAATAAAAAATATAAAAAATAAAAATCTATTTGGTTTTTGATTAATTTCATCTTATATTTCAGTTTATTGCAAAACATTTACTAATAATTTGAATGACGCTAGTAAGGATGTCAGGTATACCGTAATTTTAATTTACTGGTATTTTTTTACTAATTATCGGTTTACCGATAAATTATTGGTAAATTTAATATTAAATAAAAACCGGAAAAAAATGAATTTACCGGTAACTTACCGAAATTTTATTTGGGTCATTAACCGGTTCACCGATAGCAAAATTCCTAGATGATAGCATGAGCATTCGAAGAACATGAAAATAAACAAGAACACACTTTTGTATACATACGCCCACACTAATGCTCACCATGAATTCTCACCCTTACAAAAACTCATCTTTTGAAAAACAATCGAATAATACGATCAAAAAGATGTTGATTTTCAATCCGAAACCGCATCCATTGGTTTTTCGACTCCTTTTGTCGTGGATTATGGACTGTCGCAGACGACATTTGTTTGGTTACATTTCCGGTGTACGAAGTCGTTTTCCGGTAGCGCCGAAGCCTGACGTTATCTTGGCAAAGTTCTCAACAGTGCACCCGCACCTTCAATGGCGACGAGTGCTTTGTTTCTGCTGCAGGTGCATACAATGGCTCTCGCCGGTGTCTGCATATGCTTGGTTACACGTCGGTGTCGTATGAAATGCTAACAAATGGCTTATTTCAATTTTGTGGCAATATTTTCGTGTGTTGCCGCCGTTGGAACGTGGGTTTTGATGGGTTCTGAAAGCTGGCTGGCCTTAGATGTTGGGTGTTTCCTTTTGTGTTTTCGAAATGTGTTCTTGATGAATATCGAATAGAGTTGTTTGAAAATGTAACTATCTGTGTGATGTATTATAAATTTTTTGATATATTAGAATAGAATTTTGATTTGTTATTGATAAATCGATTCTGGATTCGAAAAATATATATTCACATAAAATTTTCATGTTTTCAAATGTAGACACTCATGCTATGAAAAAAGTGTATGGAATCTCACACGTTTGAATTAGAGTGACTAACATCGGGAAATTATCCAAATAAAATTTCTGTAATACACCGATGAATATATATTTTTTGTAAAATGATGTTATTTTTATTTGGGATTAGGATTGTGTAGGTGAACGGTTTTTTTGAAAAATATTTTTGTATAGCATTTCGGTTTTATTTTGGATTTTTTGTTGTTTTTTTTCGATTTTTATTCAAAATTGAACTAACCGGCTATTTACCAACAAACAGAGGAAAAAAGCTCCCTGATAACCGGAAAATGAAAATGAAGTTAAATTTGACTTCCTTGATCAGAAGTATAACTTAGCATCATAATTATTTTGAATGCTACTTGATAAATTTGATTTCGTACGAAATATTTCAATATTTAAAAAAATATGATTGAATGAAGTTAAAATAAGAAAGCTGTAATAATTTAATTCAATACATATACAGTATAATATCTTTGAATTGAATATTTATGTTTAAAAGTAAAAAAAAATAATATAATAACTAGAAATGTACCATCGTTAGTTACGCAAAGTTAAAATTCTTTACCGTAAAGTTTTTTAAATGTGTTACTTTTCGAATAAAAGTATTTTTATATTAGTCAGAAATAGTTACCGAAAAAATGCATTTAATTTCTAGATTGAACAACATACACATGTAAGATTTACTTCCAAACGCTTATATTCAGAATCGACTTTTACATAAAATAAATAACATCAATAAGATATCGGCAAAGACTTCCAAACATCATTAACATCGAACCGCTCGCATTAACCGCGCCGGACACATTCCGCGTCCGATGAAAAGAGCGCGAAATTCAAATTGTCAGCTTTCCGAGCAAAAGCGCGCCCGAAAATAAAATGCGAAACGAAAATGTGCGCGTGCGCGAGAAAACGTATTAAATTGAATCAGTGCTTGGGGTGCGAGGATACGGTTTGATAACTCAATAGCTGCCGAATATGATTTACAAAAGGGCGGCTCGGAGCGACGACGCCAAACGTGATTCGAATTCTAGGGCGGATTCGAAAAAAGCGCGCGAAAATAAATATGAAATAATGAAAAGCGCGGACGGTGATTGGGTGTGTTCCGGAGAATGGGGTGTGATTGGTTGGCGTTGTATATTTTTGATTTTTCAGTTGAGTGCGTTCTGAATTGTCGTCATATATTCGTTGTATGATAATTTTTTTTATGTGTATATTATGTTATAAGGGATATCGTCCTTACTAAATATGATAGTATGTTGTTAATTGTAATATAATATATCGCTTTATTTCAAATAATGATAAAAATAAACTGAATTTGATGTTAAATTCTTGAATAATAATTTGAATTCATTGAGAAATATTTTTTAAACTGAAAATTTTCTTTTTCAATAAATCCGAGAAGCTTTAATATGGTATAATGATAATTGAATTTTAGCTTTTATGAAATCTTTTCATATCTTCTATATATTTTTCATTTCAATAAATCCAAGTTTTATCAACATAAATTATAGATTTAATACAGTTTTATACAAAACACTCAACTATAAGAAAGCATTATTAAAACCATTGTCATAGTGTCACTAATCACTATGAATTCATATGAATTACTTTGGATTTATTAAATTTGAAGTGTAAAACGTTGAATTTGAACTGCAAAAACTATATTACAAGCCGATCGTTTTATTATAAAAAATATCAAACCAATAAAAAAAAATTCAACCGAACAAGAACCTTAGACACGACCGCCAACAAAGCTCGAACATCAAAATCATTTATCACGCACCCCACGGCAAAAAAACCGCTCCGTGTCAATCGACAATCAAACATGCGTTAGATCAGACACACAGACAGATAGACAACCATCCGAACCCCGGCAATGACGGTATGCGAAAATCGCGCCCGAACCCTGCACACGCACTGCAAAATGGGGGGAAAATCCGTTTTGTGCGCGCCGAAAAATGGCACCGATTTGAATGGATTCAATTGAATAAGACGTATCCGCGGCCTCTCGTTCCGACGCCGTGGGGAGCAGATGATTGATGGCGATGCCTGTTGCGTGAAAGCCTTCCCGGTACAAAAAAGCATGGGAAAAAAGTGTACACGACATTCATTTCGTTGTATGCCAATTTCGGCGGCGCGACGTGCGAATTCAGCGCTTCCATTTTGAAATATTTCGCGCTCTTTTATTTGTTTAGTTCTATTTTTTGCGTCAGATTTATTTTTATCGTGTTATATAATTGATGTTATGGAATCATTGTGTATTTGTAATGAATCGAATCCAATTACGTCGGGCGGTTTTATTGTTTGTCATTTGTTGTGTGAGCGTTTTGGTTAATTTGAAATTATTTTCGGTTTTGTCGTATATAAATAAATTTATATTCGAAAGTGTTGATACTAAAGGTATAGTTGATGATAAAATATAAACTCTCAACGTTATTAAAAAGAAAGATTAAATATATTTTATGGTTCAAATTGAGAAAAATATTATAAAATTAGATCTTTTATCTCCGCATTGTGTACCTTTGTGACATTTTTACATCTTATTCCGCGACCTGAATCGTCGCTCTTTAAGCACTCACTTTATAAATAAGAGGTCCCCTCTTAAAAGTAAACATTAAAAACCAAAAAAAAATTCGCAACAACTCTTTGAAGAAGTAAAAAAAAAGAGAAGATATAGAATTAAGCGCCCAGACAAACATAAACCGATTATCCCATAGCGCGTAACTCTATTAGCGCAGAAGGCGAACCTTTTTTTATCTCCTCCGACTTTCGCCAAATGCACTTTTTGCCACCCCCGCACTGTGCACACGGCGAAAATTTGAATTTTAAATGTATATTGGATGCGGTGTATTTTCAATGGAAATAAAGCGTGCGCGAGAGCGTTGAAGCTTTTATGCTATCATGTTCGACGTTCGAGAGCTTGCGTGGATGGGGGCCACGGGGGCTCCGGGTGATATCGAATAGATTTTCACGTGTAATATTACCGGGGACTGCGCCCCCCGCGGTGGGCCCCCGTCCGAGGAGCCGCGCCCTACTCAGCCGTCGCCCCGGAGCGGTTTTCTTACTACGAATTTCGGAATTTAATCCACGAAAATAAATATTCACGACGTTTTTTTATTATTATTTTCGTTCCGTGAAGACGTTTCTTGCGAAATACATTTGAAATTTTGTAATTTATCATTGTGTGCGTCGGTGGAGAGAAAAATTTCGGTTGTTTCGTTCGATGAGATTTGCAGATTTTGTTAACTACGATGTATATGTATTATATATTGATTGTAAATGAATAAAAGATTGATTTTATTATGTTTATGGGGAATAATACAATACTTTTTTAAAATATGAACTTGCTTGGTATGGATGTAATAGAATGAATATATTATTAAATTGATATTCATAATACTTGATTTGATATGAAATTTTGGGAGATTACATGTATTACACATCGAAAATTTTTTAAATATTTTATGGACACAAAAAAGAACCTGCTTATTGCAGATTCTAAATATAAAAATGTGATTGCCTTATGGGCATTCATTAAAGGTAACATTTTCATTCCTCCTCTTTCTATTAAACTAATTTACATGATTTTCGAGAAAGAAAAATTAATACGATCAATGAAAATTCTGAAATTTTCAGGTATAATTTGAAAAAAAATCATTACCGCTCCAACATAAAATTTAACACATCGAATATTTATAAATTGAATAACTTTAAAAAAATTTTAATCCATTGTAAAAAATAAAATAATAATAACTTCAATAATTCTGATTTCATCTAATATTCAAATTTTTTATTTTATTTGTAGTTACCGTATATATTACATTAAAAAATATACGAAAAGTTAACTTCACAGATATAATTCGGCGCTTTCTTGGGTATCCGAGAAGAAAATCGTATTAATTGGTTCGGTGAGCGCTTTTCTTCATTATTGTCGATTTTTTCCTCTCGCTCGCTTTTTTTCCCTCCGTCAATTTTTTTCCATCTCTACGTACGTAATTCGAAAGCGCGATGCAAAGGGAGAGAAAGTTCGCCATCGACGGCAACGTGCCGAATTGCGATACGGGCCTCGCGGGCAAGAAGTTGTCCAGTTTCTGAAGACGGGTGGTGGGTGGTTTAGGGCGCAAGATGTGGGTGGCTAGTGGGCGGGTGTGGGTGGTGCTGGGTTGGGTTGGCCGGGATTAAAACCGACGCCTCAAAAGATAATCACGTATAAATTAATTAAGTGCGTGGCTCCTTCGCCCCATGGCTCGTTTTGCGTTTTCAAAGACAAGCTGAGTTAGGTGTGGTGAACCTTTTTGTTACTATATATTTGTTGAGTTTATTTAATGATATTATTATATGCGAAATAATATAAATCAAATGAATTTGGCTATATGAAACTGAAAATGAATTGAATTGTATTGATCGTGTGTGTTTTTTTTATATAAAAATTTTAGACGTTTTTTAATTGTTTAATTTTTTTCAGGAATGGATCAATATATTGTATTGATTCATGTATTTAATTTGAATGAAGATTATGAAATGAAAAATAAAAAATGTTTCTAATCTGCGAGTCTTTCTTTGGTATAATGAAACGTACTCGTAGAACAAAGTCGACTGTGCGGCCAACCTATAATTTATTCGTCTTAATTTCACACAGTTTTGACGCATGACTTCGTAACACCTTTATACCTCACAAATGCACCAAATTCACAATCAATTCCAAAAATATAATACAATCCAAAAGCACAATTATACTCGAGCAAATTCGAAGATCAGACAACAATGCACAACAGAAATTGAACACGAAAAATAAGTAAGACTTCTTAGACTTTCATACGGCAGTCTAAAGTCAGACTAGTATAACCATTCAGGTAAGAAGCTAAAATTTTTTTCTAATAAACGGTCTGAGAAGCATAAAAGTGCATCTGAACTGCAAGTTGGAGTGAAAGCCGGCTTCGGCCGCAGATTGAATCCTCGTATTAACTTTCCATCAAATAGAATTTCAGCAGCGCTGGTCGCGTCTGAGGGCCCCGGAGCCCTAGGAATGGGAGCCCTCGGGGGCTAAGCCCCCGGGGGCGACTCCGTGCAGCTGCGAGGGACGACTTATCTGGATTAAAGACTTTTCGGGTGCGGAAATGGCTGGCAGGGACAGGGACAAAGGCTCTACTATTTCGGCAGGTGGTTTTCTTCTTATTTTTATTTTATTTTATTTTTCTTTGGAAAGGTTTTATTTTGCCGTTCTTTCTTCTTTTCGGTCGAGTCGCTTGCTTACGCATGTACGTAAGCGGGATAAATCCGATAAAGATTGAACGCTTCATAAAAGTCTATTATGCGCGAACTTACGAGGACGTCCGTTTGGGCATGTTGAATTAGTGCGTGTGCTCGAGACGTAATGAACGCTTAAAGTGCGTCGTAAATATCCAAATTATATAAACACATAAAAGTTTATTATATAAAACAAATCAAGATTATAAATTCCGACTGAATTAACTGTACCAAATTAATAGATTCAATTGCTCGGTCGAACGTTCGCCTTCAATGGGAAAAGTTTCCGTTAGATTTTATGCCATCAACGTAGCACCGATCCGACTCGATACTTAGAGCTTTTTCACCGCTGTATCGAAAGAGTAACTTATTCGAATTATAGGTTCGGGGTTATAATAAACCCACTTAAGGACTGTTATCTGCTATATAGCTGCTGCTAGGGCCAGAAGGCAGGGGTGGAGGTTGGATGCCTCTTTAATTTAATTTAACGAGATGACAACTTATTGTTTCCGCGGATAACGAGAGAATAATGACAAAAGCAAAGGGTAGAACGATTATCGAGGGAAGGTTAAAAACTCACCCTCAACCCCATCGCTTCAGGAGACCAATTTATGTTTCAATACTGGGAATGTGCGGGGGGAATAAAAAAAGTGACGCTATAATTTTATAAAATTATTTTAAAGTAACTAATGAATATTGTTATAGGAAAGTGTCAAAAATTTATTTTCAGAAATGTGACATATACGAATCGAACGACTTTCCGCAATATGCGCCAAATGCACCCCAGAGACGAAGCGCGACAATAAAAACGAAATTTATTTATTTATTTATGTATTATTTTTATCGTATGTAAAACACACGCAGAATGGTTATTTTACTTTTTCATTTTACGGTTCGAAAAGTGCGTTTATCGGGCGATATTGGCGCGTCTAGTCGAATCCCCCCTAAGCAAACGTTATCTTAGAGACCTTAAGGTGGGCGCGTTGAAGGGTTCCAGTCCCTTTTCTCGGGCGAATTCGAGGGTTGCTAAAAAGAAAAACACCTACAAATGGCGGTGAGACAATATGAGGCCCGTGTAGTAAGTGGCGCTTTATTTCTTCCGAAACAAACTTTCGGGGTTTTAGCCCAACGAGGCAATTCCGCAACGGAAAACCTAGCGGAGAGACTTCACTTTTGTAAGCGATTGCCTCTGAATTTTCACATAAGAATTTAAAAATCTCGAGTATATAAATTCTATGTTGTATTACAACAAATTTCGAATTTCACATAACGTCTATGTGAAAATTGATTCATGAAAACATCGAAACCATTCTACATATCAACCAAGCATTATATTATATTATATTTAACAAAGTTAAATAAAAATATCGAAAAAATAAATAATTAATATACGTTACGCATATATTCAATAATATAAATAAATACGTACGTGAGTGTCAGTGGCATATTCCGTACGTTAGCTTATCGGACAAATCTGTCTGGTATAATTCAACGCACGTGGCGGCCACGTGACACGTGACTGAATCTCACCTGTGGAGCTATATAGTCGCTCGTTATAACCTACCGAAACACTAATGACAATCGCATCACGTACCATCTCGATATAAGCAAGAGTGAGGCTAAATAAATCCAACGTTCGATCCGTGTGTATGTGTGGGGGTTACCGCCGTTCGGTTAGGGTGGTAGCGAAAAATCAGTGCTTTTATGCGAAACGGTTTATTTTCATTTTTAAATTTATATTTTAGATAAGTTTCATGTTAATTTAGATCATATAATAAATGTGTGGAAAATAATGTGTTATGATAATAAGAAGAAGAATAAGTTTTCATAATAATGAAAATGATCTAATTATAATAGAAAATTAATTGATACAGCTCAAGAAGTCCACTTGACCTAATGATCGAGTCACTTTTATAAAAAAATTATGCAGAGTTTTCTTTTAAAAAGAGTAGTGATTGGGTTAAGGATGTAATAGATTAATATAAGGTTGTGTTCAAATAATTAAAAAAAAATCACTCTTGGCTGTGAAAAAGGTATAAATTTCTCTGCGGATATTGGTACGTTATTGCGACGAAGCATTTTTTCGCGTCTACGTAGTTTTTAATAACGCACAGTAGTGTGTATGTGGGTTTTGCTCCTGCAAGGAGTGCACCGCCGTTTAATAATGCCTGGAAATATTTCAAAACGTAGTACAATCATAACTTTGCCGAAGTGGCGTTGAAATTAAATTGAAAAAATAAAAATTAATAAAAAGCGCGGCGGAAAGGCCTCGTAAAAAGATAAACGGCGCAGCGCTGCAAACAATCAATTCCCGTAGACTTTCATAAGCTCGAAATTTTTCCCGCAACGAAAATATTCGAAAAACTAGGCGAAATTTATTATTGCGAGTTTTTCTCATAAATATTCATGCGAATTTAATTATTTTCATGTTTGCACTATCGCCGCAACTCACGATTCGAGTTAATTAAACGAATTTTTCGAATTGTGTAAGTATATTGTGAAATTTAATATATTCGGATGAAAAATCTACGTTTTTATCGTGTTATATGAACTACAAGGTGACCCTTAACGAAAATCGTTAATCTTGTGTAACTCGAGATATTTCGGATTCCGGAAGGCAAAGTTAAACTTATGGTCACAATACATCATGTGTGCTTTCCCGACATTTATACGAATCAATTTCACGATGATACGTCGTTTGTTCAGAAAAACAGATTACATCCACGAAACGAGAATAAATACACAAAGAATTTAAAGTCACCGTGTTCAAAGCAAAAATATATCTCAGAAAGAACAATCGCGAACGATAAAACGAAATATGGAAAACCTCAGGACAAAATAAGCTGAAGCAAAACAAGGATTACGTCTCCTCCGAGCCGAAGTTTTCACCGTCTCCTGTTTGTGTCGGATGCGTTTCGTATGCGATTCTTTTTCTAACCGTTCGAAGGCAGTATCGATGTCTTCTACCGGCAAAACCTCAACACCAACACCACCTGTGCAAAACCGTCAGACATGAAACAAAATGAAATGCAAATCCCGTGGAAAATCCGAACGGCCGCGGGTCGGACGGACGGCCGATACTTTCCCAGGATTCGCATACATTGTGCACGAATGCGATTTTTTCGTTCGCAGAAAATACAAGTGTCTTTTATTAATATGTATATTCTTGTGGAATTTGCACGGTCTCGTTGGGACGTAGGACTTTATTGAAAATAGTGTGTAAAGGAGCTCGGGTGCCGTAAAAGGCGCTGAATATGTTGCACACGGGTGCGTATTAAGTATTCGCAGTTGCGACAGATATGAGGGAGGGAAAGTTTTTTTTAACCGTTTTCTTTTCTACTTTTTTCTCGGTAAAAGGATTTTCTCACCCTTTAGGTGTTTGCACGGTTATTTACTTATGCGCCATCCCCGTCATTTCTTTTACTGTTTTATTTTAAACTATGTCAAAGTTTTTCTGTATTTAGAACGCTTCAGAGGCAGATGCTATCCATATATATTTTTATTAATATATGAAAAGTATTATATTATAACAAAAAAACAATAAAATTTTATATTCATTTCATTTTTTCATTAATCAATACATTCTTTAATAAAGTTCTTTCTTTTATTCAAGAGTAATCATATTTATGAGAAAAAGTTTTATAAGTAAATTTTATTGGAGCTATAAGAAGATTAAATTGTTATGAAAAAACAAAAAAATCATTCCATTCGAAATGAAATATTGGAAATTTCAATTCGCGAAATGAAAATTTAATAACGAAACTACCTACTAATAATTCAGAGGATTTGTATAAAATAAAAAATATTGCTTTAGTAAATATTTAAAAAAATGAATATAAACGAAATCAAATTTTATTTATTTTTTGATGTGAAAATAACTTTTAAGCCGAATAGTTTATATATATAGGGATATATTTCGTGAAGGGGTTGCGTGAGCTTTCACACGTCATAATTCGGTGAGCCGCTCCCGGTTGCGCGGTAATGTCGCTCTTCCTCTCGAATCGTTCCCGATCCTTTTCCGAAATCCTTGCGAATAGAATTTCGGTGGAAACTTATTCTCACCCCGGTCGTTCACGCTACTTTGCCCAAAGGTAAATATTATCCCGTTAAAAGGGACGAGTTTCCCTCGAGTGCGAAGCGAACGCACTAAAACATCCCCCTTTGGTGAATGTCTCGAAAAATCCCATATATTTCCTGAAAATGAAACCGTTTGATTCAGAATCGCGTATTGATTGTGGGGTTTTTGAATTTTTCGTCAAATTTTTCTATATTTGTGAAGTGAATAGATTAATACTTTGTATTTTGCAATATTTTAATATGTATTATATATATTAATAACGAAATGATGATATGTATAAAAATAAAATATGAGAAAAAAAAATATTTGAAAGAATATCACATAAAATCTTTAACAAAATCTTATGTCCAAATCTAAAAAATATATATGTATAAAAAATACGAAAACTTCAATTTCACAAGAAAAAATGTTTCTAATATCATGTTAAAAAAAATTCTCAACTATACGACATCTCATATATAATATTATATAAATTATTATTTTTATTTTTGAATCTCAATATTATAATTCGAAAGCGCGCCGCATTAAAAACCAACTGCCTGATTAATCATCAAGCTTTCCGCAGCCCGAAAACCCCATCAGACTAAAATTCAAATCAGCGTAACTTTTTCGCAGCTTTGAACGATTCAAATGGCAGCTTGTTTGCCGAGTGTCGAAACGGGGTCGGGTCCTCGTCCAGGCGATATTTCGCGTTCATTTGCATCGCCAATGAGGATCCTTCGGCCATCCTGTCCCATTCACTGATTCGGGATATACAGGGTGTCCCGGCATCTATATGCCATCCAGAGAATGGTGCCCGGGACTCTAAGTGAGCCAGTTCTTCCACTGCATACGGGAATTAATTCTCCACCACTTATTTGCGGAATTGCTCTTGATTTCTATTCACCGTATGCTTATGTGGATATCGCTTAAAATGCTGTTTTGTGGTAATTTCTGTTGCTGGTATTACTGAAAATCTTGGTAAATTTTATGTGATTGGGTTCCGTGGAGCAACCGACTAAATTTATAACGCTTTGTATGCATGGAATTGTATTATATACGATTAAAGCAAAGTTATGTATTTTATGCTTTTAGTAAAATAGAATTTTTCAATTATATGTTATATTTTTTTATTATAAAATATAGATGTAAGCATATTTATAGAGCCGTTGACATTTTCAGTACTGTTTTCATGATGGACATAATCTGGAGTAGCGAGTTCGTCTCTATCGTTCCGACAGGTATCGGATACGGTTTTGCAGATGTCCAGGAATCGTCTGAAGCTTTGAGTACTGAATCCTTCGGATTTTGTATCCGTTACCAGTCGATACGTTTTCTCTCTTTCGTCCAGGAAACTTCGTATATAGAAAGTTTTCCATTTATATACGATCCTGTCGTTTCGAATGTATCGTTTTATGGCAGTTTTTCCATAGTGCATACAAACATTTTTATTTTTCATTTTGAATCCAAATTCAAATACAAATTCATTTTAGTTTCAGTCTTTATTATTCAGAGATTAAAATTAGATAATATATTTTGAGCCGATGAAATTTATGACGCGTTTAACGACGTATAAAACTGTGTCGTATAAAACGCACCATAATCCGATGTATGAGTTTTAATATTATAATACATATCGAAGGATACGACCAAGGAAAGTAGTATTTGATATTCCAATGTCCCATTAGATTTCACGTTGGGACATAACAGGACATCACATGAATATATGTGACATAAGGTGAACGTTTCGGACGAATCAGAGTAACGAGAAAACGAAAATATTTCACGTGTTTTCATTTTCCGTATATCATTACGTTTAATAGGGTAAACGATATATTTTTTTCAGTGTAATTCCGAATTTGCATGAATACGCATTTCTCAGAAATCAAAATTATCAAAAAAATAATGGCTTCTATATAACGCGAGATTTTAATTGAAATGTCGCACAAGTGTAATAAGAAATATTATATCTCTTGAGTTTCTGTACATATTTTTTCATAAAAAATAAAGTCCGCTCATCTATTGATTTTTGAATATAATATAATGACCTAGTTAATTTTATAGAAAAAATGTATAAATCATTCAAATATACATATTTATTTAAAATGTATAATTTATTCAAGACGAATCAAAATCTAAAGTTTTAGTATGCACATCACGATGAAATTTTGATTGTCAAGCGTCGACATGAAACTCACCTGTCATCCCATTGGGTTTTGGGGTCATCCTGGACTCGTGTGTTGGACACAGGCTGCGGTCTGTCTGTGGCTGTTGGTCCCCCATGGGATTGAGTCCCCTTTCCTCTGCTTCAGACATTTTCGCCATCCTTATAAGTATGTATGTGAGTTTGCCATGGACGCGTGCAAGGAGCATCTGAAAAATGACAAGTGTCACGCCTTGTTAAGATTTACACGAGGATATCCCGTTGCGGAAATATTTGTTATAAAATAATATTATAAGTAAAGTTTGTTGTGTACAAATATTTTGCTTAGATTATTTCAATTTTTCAGATGAATTATTAAATATTGATTCAATAAAATTCAACCAAAATCACCTTCGCCTTATCTAATATTATATTTCAACGTGAACAGTGTGATAAGTTGAAAAAATAATGTTGTTTTTGTGATTGTATGAAAAGATTTTTATCTTAATAATATTTCACTACAAATCATGTTACAAATGTTTTCGGGCGTTAAAATTTTGGTTGACAGTTTGCACGCATTATATTTATTACGAAAGGGTTGTTTAGAAGTGTGGCGTACATTATTATAATGTTAATATTGTCGGTGTTATAATAGAGCCATAAATATTGTGAAAGAATCGCGTGTAAAATATATGAGACGGAATCTGTAACGCACTTTTAGTTATACGAGAAAATCTCCGCTCGGCAACACGGCCACATAATATTGTGAAATTTTGATATGTGCTTATATGAAAACTCAACGGGAGGAGATTTAGAACGCGGCTTCCATTCTAGAGAGCGGAATTAAGATGAAAATATTAGATTTCGAGACATTGTTTCGCCTCGGACAGATTAAATTTTGTGTCTCCAAACTGCGATTTTTTTTAATCGCTGAAACCGACGGGCTCTGTTCCTGTCGTCTTTCAAAAATAGGATACGAATAGCACGGGCAAAGATTATACCTTCGGTCGACAACAACGGGAAGAATAACTTATTGTCGAAGTCAAAGAAAAATAGCGGACATTGTCGACAAAGTCCTCTGAGATTTACCTCATTATCTAACCGACTCGGCATTGTGTGTTCTCTCTCAATACGTAACGTCTAGATTCTACCAGATAATACCCCCTGTTTTACACTATGACCGATACTTTTATCTATACGAAAGTTTTTAAAACTTAATACGTTTCGAGCATAGAGCTCATAATGCACAGCTTCGATCTAACCGAAGTTCAGAAGAGTGGTTTTCGCTAGCGATCGACTTATCCGCTTTAGCCGAACTTCTTCTGGTATGAGCTAGCTTAAAAATTTTCATATATTTGCTCATTATTACAAAAACCAAGCGATATTTGATAATCGATTTATAGGATAAGCAATAAGTGGCAAATTTAAATCTGAATATTTCTATATTTATAGGGTGGTATGTATGGGAATAGTGAAACAATGGACGTCAAAGCGAACATGCATTATCCGAAGTGTGTCGGTTTTAAGCCTCCCATAGAAGGTATCTGAATGTTCAGGAAACGCGTGTCAACGTCGTCTCGTCGCAAACATTCCCTTTCCAGTACTGAACGTCAAGGGAAAACGTTTCCAAACACACCTTATTTTGCACTCGATGATTTCATGCGATATCGGATTTCTATGTATGAGACAGTTCATGTGGATTTTATTTCGAAGTTTGTTTAGAAGTTAAAGGGTCTACGATTTGAAATAGTATAAAAAAGTATTGAATTTCAAATTTATATTTACAAAAAGAGAAATCCGTTTGTTTCAAAATTCTGAAAATAGAATATTCAATAGCAATTTCAATCTCGTAATGAGGAAACATAACATACCCGTATTGAAAAATCCATCATGTATAGGATATGAAAGCTTGATATTCTTTTACCAATCTCATGTCACAATAATATAGTGAAACTCAATTGATCGTCTCAACATTGGATAGTGGTTTTCCTTCGAGACGGTTGTTACTATGCACGTATTCCATTCGATATTATTGTTTTCGTACGATTCCTTCTGTTGACTATTGTATGCACTAGAAGTAACACAAGAAAAGCTTCCGTTTTGTGAAACAATACAAAATATTTTCGCTAGCGCGATATCGAATTTTTCAAATAGATAGACATCGAGAGCCTCGTGAAATTTTATATTCAGGGCTTTCGCGTTTGATATTCAGCCGCTGCAAAACTGCTTATTTCTGCTACTAGTAACGTAATAATAACGTACTCCGTTGAATATCAAAGAAGAAAGCTGAGCTTTGGTACACCGGGAAAGAGACGTCAAAATCAAAGCTCATTATCGAGACGGTCGCTTTTCCGAGATTTCATTTTTTTTTCGCATTTTCAACCACCTCTCGTGTTTTCACCTTGAATAAATTCGATAAAACTATTTCCTCAGCTTCTAGAGAGACGTGCTAAAGAAGCAAAATTGCTTGAATAAAACCTTCCGTGTCCATTGGACTAATTTATTTAAATTTGTATAAAAAATAAATTTAGAAAGGTCCGAAAATTTAGAATTGAATCAATTCATGGTATGTGTAAAATGTATACAAAGGTTTTGCGGGTCCGTTACCAAAGTTCGTAAAATTGACTAGCTCGTAATTTGATGCCCGAACACAATGAGGAATTTATTCAATGTTGAAAACAAAGCCATCTCGTAATCAGCACCCGATGCTTTTAAATGGATTGAATATGTTACGAAACAATTCGAAAGGGTACAGTCAACGACGAAATATTTTACAACAACCCAGTAATAGAGAAAAACCTCTTCTGAGACGTCGACAAATGAAAAAAATATACAAATGAAAAAAAACGCTCTCATTAGGTAATTAGTGTCGAGGGAAATAAGGCACGACGTACAAAAGGAGTCGATATGAGGGAAGGAAAATTGGGCGAACAATTGGGAGCGAGACGAATTACGACGACGATGAAAAAAGTCAATTGACGAGATGCTTCGGGGGGTGGATATAGGGCTTTCAGGTGGATGTCGGGTTTTCAGGTGGTTCGAGAAAAAAGTGGAGAATGAGCCGGCTGGCGCACTGTATTATTTCCTTCACTAGATCGCGTTACACGGCTCATTACTCGTGAACCCTTGAAGCCTGCGATGTACAGGGACTGTGTCTTTTCAATTTTGTGTGACTTTTGTCTTTGTGTTGTGGTATTTTTTTTTTCGTAATACATATTTAAACGTTTTCGTATTATGGATTTTACAAAAATTAAAATTTAAGTACTTTAAATATTATATTGAAATATAAATGAATCAATTAGATATTTTTTCGATATTGCATATGGAATAAAATTTTGATTTTATTTAATTTAAATTATTATCATATGAAACCAATTACCATCCTTTACTGGATGAAAACCTATTTAATCCTCTTTCACTTTTATCAATATTAAATGATCCTCTTTCAATTCAATCAAATTATTTTTATAATAAAATCCAGAGAACGATGTTGAGATATAATCAAGAAAATGTGTAAAATGATAATGATTTTTTACAAAAAAAGAAACAAAATATTAAGCCATTGAATCGATTAAATGAAAATAATTTTCTATGTATAATAATAAATAAAAAATACGGAAAATCAGACAACCCTGGCTGCGTAGAATCAAGAATCGCGGGATAATGTATCCGAGATCGGTTAACAAGAGAGAAATGGGATATAAACCATTATTTATCTTTTATTGTTTGCTTCGCCTGCAAGATATCACGGTGTCCTTTCTTCTTTGCTATTAGACCGGACCAAGTATCGAACTGCCATAATTGAGATATCAACACCCTCAGACCCTCGTACCGGGACATATACGAAAATGATAAATATTTTGTACGTCCAGTATACGGTGGGGGGCGTATGGAAATACGCCACTGTTGCGCGGGTGTGGTCGGGAATGGATTAAGTTAAATTGCATCCTGGAAAATGCAGAGTACTTAGCTCAAGTGCAGAGCGTATTACCGTTAGAAATAGAGCCGCAAAAGTTGCACTAATTACTTCTAAATAATGTGAGTATTATCTGGCCGTTTTCATTCGGCATAATTTTGCAGCGAGCGACTTTCGACGGACTCTTCCACAATGGTGGCGAGGAAAGGGATAATTGCTTTAAATTACTTATGTGCTGGATTTTTTCCATATATGATTTTTTTAAAAACGTTGTCAATTATTTTTATCAACTGTTATTGATTTAGATGTAACTTTGAATTCATTTTTTTATAGTTTTGTATGTATCGTTTCGTATTTTTTTTGTATCCATTCGAGCGTGCGGTATTTAAAATTTTTATATGCGCGCTTTTCAAGTGCATTTCTCAGATTTTATTCGACTGCTAAGCATTTTCGCTTTGAGTGAATACTTAAGACCAAGAGTAAAGTGCTAGTAAATTTTCAGTGCTTCTTAAAACCTGGCCGCAATTTTCTCACAGAGTAGAAAGAGAGCTTTCATTTTTGAAGTCGTTTCAATGTTTGATTTACCAAAAAGATGTTATTTTTTTAACCGAAATTGAATATAAAAAAACCAACAACTTTGACATTAAAATATGAAAACTCCCAACGTTTCCGAAACAAGAATCGTTACGTGCAAATATAATATAATATTATGCATTCAACTAAATTTTTATGGCAGTAAAGAAGACAGAACATTGTTTTAGTATGACGTTCTATTTTTATGGGTTTTTTCAAGATATTTTGTGTGGAACAAATGGACTTTCGACCGACAACGTGGAACACACTCAACAGCTTTATTTTATAGTTTTCTGCTCATGTTTTTTTTTTACAATTGCGAACATACGCGTGCACAATGTACTCGTCGCACGTCGTTCCAATTTTTATTTCAAACCGCACAAAATGTACTCGCGAAACGACTACATAAAAATGATTTCAAACCACTAAAGATAATTTTAAAATAAACTATCATGACTGACATACCCGTCGGATTCAAATTAAATACAAAATCGACAATTTGAACACAACTTTTTCAGAAATACCAGCTACAATCTAATCCGGTTACAAATCGTTCTTAGCGGATCCCATTCCTCCCCAGATGCACTTAAAACGCCAATGCAAAGCGCATTGTGTCGGAAGCACAATTTTGCATATTTGGTTTTCGAAGGAAACGGATGCTTCGACTCTTGTCAATCGAATGTTGCCTGTATCGTCGATATTCAATAAAGAGACGACGTCTCGAGACGGATGCGGTTTCTTGCCGACAGATAAAAGTGCATGATATGTGTGTGTGTGTGTGTGTGTATTCTAAATGTGAAATGATAGAGTCTATCCGCAGGAAATTGTTAGATCTATTTTTTTTTAGATGGGAATTGCTGGTTTATTTGATTACAATTCGATTTGTTTTCCTGTTAATAATTTGAGTTTTAGTTGGAAATTGTGTGATATTTTGAAAGTGATTGATCAAAATATGTCAATTTTTTTCTTAAATGCTTAAACGGATTATGGCAAATCTCAATAATTTTGTTAGTGAAAAATTGAATTGAAATTTTCCATATAACCGCGTATCATCGGATATTATAAAAACAGTGGGAACGATATCTAATTAACTATCCAATTGACCTTTTATTTAGTGTATAATATATCATTTAATTGAAATTGTATTATGTTTTTTGTATAAGAATTTATTAACCAGTATTTTTTAATTTGAATTTGACATCAGACATTAAGTATTAGTCCTAGAGGCTTAAACAACATATTACCATATCAAAATTGAAATATTACCAATTTCATCAAATTTAACTACTTAATTAATTGTAAGATGTATTCATATAATTAACTAACAAACTTCGACTCCGGTACACCCAACTAATTTTCCTTATATACGCGACATCGAATTTCGATAGAATGTGCGCATTTGGAAGTTTCCCGATCGGGGAGTTGCATTCAGCGTCGCAAATGGTCTATTCGGCTAATTGGTGCACTCTGGCTGCAATGATATGTGTAAGGACCTCTCTCCGAGGGATTCGGTCCTTGTGACCATACTGTCTTGTGGAAATCCTTACTAATATACCTTTGCGCCGTATAATCGTGCCAGCGTCCAAGATACCGTTTGAACCATGCGGATCAAGATTATAAGGATAATCATGTTTAAGGTATATGTTGTGAGTATTGATTAGAAAATTTAAAAGTAAATTGGGTTAAATTTACTTAAATTATGTATGCGAATGTGAGAAAGTAGTTAATGGCATATAAGAGCGAAGTATACTATTGAATAATTGAGTCATTTCGAATTGTAAAAATAAAGTTGAAATAAATTACTAAAAATATTGATTTAAATCAATCAAAATATATATTACGATATGTTGTTATTGAAAAATATTGAAAATTGAATACTTGATTCATATAAAAAAAAATCCAATAAGCATTTACTCTTTTATATGACGCGAAACCGAAAGCCATCAAAATCCCAGACATCGTACGACTTTTAAACATCTACGTGGGCCATTTTGCACTATAGTGTCGATTATCTTCCATACCATGGTATCTATGGGAGGCACAATGGGCGGCTAGTTAGGGCGGCAACTACTACTACCCGTTCGGGGGTTCATTTGTATTATTTCACGGAACGGAACGGAACACGGCCGACCGGAACCGAGTCTTGATTGCCGCACTTGCATCATGGTTTCAAAGCTGGTTGAATTCGGTATCGAAAGTACACATTTTTGGTTTTGAGTGTATGATGTATATGCGTAATATTTAATATTGACGTTTCAAAATAAAATTTCGATGAAAAATTAGTGTGTTTATGAAAAAATCGAGTCGGATGAATGTACGGAATATATATTTTTAAATATTGTGATAAGTTAATAAAAATATATATTGCAAATTTTGTGAGAAATTCATGCGATTTTCACGGAGAAAAACTTCGAAAAAATTTACATATCAAATTTGTCAAATTCAACGAACGAAAATTGTTAAATGAGTGCACATTATGATGACGCGTTGTGTGAAAATTTTCGACTCCGACCCGAAACTTTGTACGCGGTTCGTGAACTCTACAATATTTCGTAGTTAAATAAATTATTTATGTTGAGTGACGAACGGTGTAAATGTTTGTATGACGTGATCAAATTATTATTATCATTCTTGAAAAGTACCATCAATATTCAGACTTTGAATATTTATTAGTTTTGATGTCGAGATTGCAGTTAGTAAATTTGAATTTTCAAATATGAGCTTCATATTGTGACGGAAAACAGTTTACGGGTAAGTTCGAGGATATTTTATTATGCATTGAACAACACGAATTATACAGAAAATAATCATCTTACGCTATCGCGTATATTGCTCGTATGTGTTTCGTATAATCATAGGCTTTGCTTCATAAACATTGCACGGAATTAATATTAAATATGTGATGTATTATAAATTTCCGATTCTTTAATTAAAATAAAATATACTACGCGATACCGAAATTTAAACGTCAGAGAGATCTTCTTCATTAAATAATTAGAAACTCGCAAAATTTAGTCAGCACAAAACACAACAATACGCTACGTTAACGACTAACTACATTTGACTTCATACAAAGTAATAACATAGTTTATGTTCTTGTCTAAACTATAAGATGCAATTATAATATTAATTTTGCAAATTGCGCTCAGTTACTTTCTCAGATTTAGCTTTTACAGAAATCTTTCAAATCCTAAATATTACAACGTAGCCGAAAAAAAGAATAATGAAAAGGTTTGTTTGAACAGGACGAATCGATCGAATTACCTTTTCTGAAATATTACATTTCCGTGCATTAATAATGAAATTTTTCATAGTATAAATCAGAAATTAGTTTTTTAAAATATTTTTTTGATTCATAATATTTATGCGACATACAAATTAAAATTTTCTTAAGAAAACATATAAATAAACCGTCCGATGTAAAAATTTTACGTTTAATTAATTACAACCCCTCACAAGAGAGATCGAGCTTCTGAGAAAGCTCGCAAAAGATTTTCCTCACAAACATACTCATATATACACCTAACAGACACACACATACACACACACACATCCCACGCACAAACTGTGGAGCTTTTACGTCATAATCTATGAATCTCTCCCCGATATGCGAGACGGATTAATGTTTGTCGTCAAAACCGAGCGGCGAGGGCCGTTCGTTATCCACGTGTCACGCACGTGCATTATACCGGAGCAATGCGTACCCATTGCTTTGGGGACAACCATGATGTACGGCAATACTGAGATTTATGTACGTTTTCAGCATATCGTGAAATACCGCCGTGCATTTGCCTAATTGTCGGCGACGCCGTCCGCAGGTGTTGGGTGAAAAGTTTTGAGAGGATCTTTAAATAATGGGGTGGTTGTTGGGTGGGAATACAAATATGAGCGTTTCATTACGGCGAAGTCTATTATTCATGGTCGGTTAGTTTACGATGTCAATTTGGGAGTTTATTGTTGTAACGAAAATGCTTTTGCAAATCGAATTTTTACTATCATATTAAAACTCGATTTTTTTGTATGGAATAATATATAATATTCGGAATGGAACGATCTGGCGTCGTCCCGCCACATAATGAATCACGAACCGGATAATATCGTACCGATAAAGGTATCCGCGAAGAGCGGAAAGGGACTAAATGATACTCGAACCGAACACAAAGACGAAAATAAAATATGTCGTATAATGTGGGCAGGAGAAATAAAAAAAACTGCGTTCTGTGTCGGAAAATGCGCACCCTGAACGAATTTTCTTTGAGATTTTCCATATATAATACTTCGGTCGAATATTGTTCAAAATATTCGATTTAAATTGATTTGAAAATGGACTGATTATATGATTCGATTCATCAATGTTATTTTCGCTTAATTGAATCCACTACGGAATTACATATTAATTTTGTTACCGACCTAAACAAAACGAACGAAATTTATAACCGGGAGGTTTATTTCGAAACCATTCGCCAACAACTCATTAAACGAAAATATCTGGCTACGTACACTTTCAATCACCGACCAAAGAATTTTTTCCAACGGAAAAAGACTTTTCCTCGCGCATTATTGCGTATATAATAATGTGCGTGCGTGTTTCATACTACGATCGATATGTTTGATTTGTGTGGGGAGAGCATAGAGAGAGAGAAGAGGGCCTTCGACTTTCGCCAGGGAGATTACACTTAGTGAAAGCTTATATTTGTTTTGCGACAGGCTGTGTACATAATTTATCGGCTCTTAGTATAACCGCCGCAAGGATTTCGAATCTGTTCAGAAAAATAATCATTCCGTGCATTACCGGAGTCGCTTATTAAAAATCGAAAGATTTGGTTTTTTCGGTTAATTATCGGCGAGGTAATGAACGTTAATGGCCGAGCCCAATATTTGATCACGAAATTGATTAAAATCGTCTCGGTTTCGTGCTCTGTACAAACACGATTTATTAAATGAAGATTTCGTCTGGAGAGTTTAGCATAAGCGGGTGTATCAATATTGAACGTTGTTTAATTTAGACGAATAAAGTTTTCGCATTAGTGCAATTCGTTATAAGTTTGAACACAGTTGTACGTACATCATATATGAATTTAAATATTCAATATTACAATATACGTATCAAATACAAAACTTTCGACAAGCACAAATAAAAAGTACGGCGAAAACTTTTAACAAGACGATTTTCCGCCCAAATACGCGCGTTCGTGAAATTCTACACATTTACAACATTCAAAAAAGCATTCTCAGAACCCATAAGAACCAGTAGCGCCCAAAACAAACCATCGATGATGGGAAAAAACTCACGTTGCACCATCGGGAAGGCAGAGCAGGAGCGTGCAGCCAGGCCGGAGTCCCGCGTTGCACTGGCCAGGGGGGCGCAGGCACGGGGCCTCGCTCGAATGGGGGCGGAACACCCCGGAGCCCCATTCCACGGGAGACCGACCCCCTGGGCCCCGTTTCCGGCCCCCTCGCCTGGGAAAGCTCCGGGCCGGGGCCGAAAGTCCCGTTTCGATTGACACGAGCTTCGAAGGGTTGAAGGTCTGTAGCCGTTTATGTTTTTAATTTAAGGGTTTTTGAGATGTGTTTTTTTAATTATCAGTTTATTCGAATGATTTTGTGTTTATTTAAAAAAAAATTATAAGAAAAATTCATCTTTTAACAATACTTAGACCGAATTGAAAATCTAAAAAACGAAACGACGACTTATTGGGCTGCCATAGAAAACGCACCCACGTCAACGAGGCGTCAAACTTTACGCGGCTAATAAACGAACCCCGGTTTACGGGGTCGGCAACAATGCGGCCTTGGGGGCCAACAATGGCCCGCCATTCACCGAGAATATGATAATATCCGATTTAATCAGCATTTAAATTTAATTCCCGCCCCTAATGATGAATAGCTCGCGTTTGATTGACAATCGCGTCTCGCAAGGCGGAGTTGAGGCCGTGAATGGGTTTCAGTCTCGATTAAGTAATTGGGTGGGTTTATTTGATTTTTGAGATTTTTGGAAAGTTTGTGGTATATGTTGAAATTTTGTTCTATTTTTGTATTATTTTTATATAAAAGAAATTGATGAGAAAAAATTTGAAGGTGGAATAAGTGGATTTATGTACGAAGTCATGATTATCGAAAAGATTTAATGGAAAATAGTGGTTATTCAGTTGAAGTATAAAAAATGTATAAATAAAAAGAAAATTCATATTGAATTCGTAGCTTAACACTAAATGATAGCATCTTTGAGTGTTTATCATCAAAAATTATTCAGACTATAATTTAAGGTTCTTTTATTAGTTTTATTTATCTTTGATATTTGCTTAAAAAAAAGCTTGTTTTTTTTACTTTACGGTAAAAAAGTTTTATTAATAGAAAATGGATATGAACTTTTAAATATGACTCACTTTTTATGTTTCATAAAATATTTCGAATCCTCAAAGATATCTGAAAAAATATTAAATTGTATAATACATATTTGATCAATTTTGTATACAGAAACTAATTACGCAACCAAAAATTTTACGCATTTGATATTCCTATCGCAAATATGACATTTCAAATTCATCCTACAAAGAGTATTAATCGATCAAATTATTACATTAATTCAATAACATATTATTCATTAATTCATCAAACTATGTACTTGTGGCCCATTTTCCCGATCATCGAACGGGTTCATAGACTCACATGAACATCGCGGTCTATTTGTTCTATATTTGTGAATTGTGCGTGTATTCCTGTGTGTTTTATATCAAAGATTCTCAAAATTTTAAAAGCCTATATGATAAAGTATATATAATAGATTTATGCAATAAAAATTTATGTTCAGACAGAAATTTCATATGAACTTTGATGTTCATGGAAATTGATTGATATAATTTTTTAATCTCAATCATACGGGCCATCGATTGAAAAGCTGTGCTATACATTACATGTAGGCGTGCAAGTATATAAATTAGCATTAGCCAGATTTGTATAAACACGTCGAATTCGGGCGGGACGACGGAGGTTTCGCAGTTAAAGGGATCCCTTCAGGTAAATTGAAACGGTATCCCCTTGCACCTTCTATATGGTTTCGTATTTCTAACCTAGAATACTAATTATGCAAACAATAATGAATGAGACGGGCGCACTAGTCCGTATGTAAATTTATAGATGTACAAATAATTTAATATGGGTCTGCGTGTATGCGTTATTCATGAAATCTTAGCGTAACTATTATAGTATGTACCGACGTTTTACTAAAAATTGTCATATGAGTCATATAAACTATAAAACGATAGAATTACACAAAATCCTAATATATTAACAAGCGATTCAATACGATATAATAATGAAAATATATAACATTTTTTTATACCCAAATCACAGTTGATTAAGTTCAATTTGTTACGAAAAAAACAAATAAATAAAAAATCATCCCCAAACGCATCAACGCGACAAAATCGTACGCCCCAAATACGAGCGAATTGCCCCCCCCATCACCGGCGAAATTAAATTTAGTGAATTTTCCATATAGCAACAACCCACGGAGGTTTCAAGGCGAGGTGTGGGTCATCCCTAACGTCTCGGGCCACCCCAGGACGAAGAAGGGTCCTAAGAAGACGGGGCGGTATATGGGTGAGTTCATGGAGTAGGTTCATAGGGTGGTTTATAGGAGAGGTATCGAATCAAAACTCTCTAACGAAAAAATGTAAAAAGAACCTTTATCTGTTAGAGGTTACTCGAAACCAATTGGTTTTTTTTATTGAGATTCTCAATCATCGATAATAAAAAAAGATTTAATATTTTATTATAGAATTTTCATGTTATAAATTAGATAATATAATTTATTTTTATTATTTTTTGAATATGTTTTTAAAATTGTTGAAAATATAAAATACATAGGTTTTTTGGTACAATACATAGGGTTTTTGTTTAAACGTGCTCTTGTTCTTATTTACAACTTATAAAATCTTTTTTTTTTTAAATTAAATGATTGAATAAAAAATGTCAAAGTTGGATTGCAGACAAAAAGTCTCAACAGATTTTGAAGTAATATTTTGCCGAAATACATGAAATTTTATAACATATTTTCTTACAAATCATATGTTACTTTCAGTTATATAAAAAAATCATTTTTAGAAAAATTTAAATTATTATCAACCTATCAAAATTAATACACAAATATATTGAAAAATTCAAATAAAAAAGATCATAAATCCCGAAAACGACAGCAAATTTCCCGCCACCCCCAACGCACAACCACCAAGACCCAGACCGACCACAAAAATAGAGTCTTTCGATCCTATACACCCCTCGCACATACAAATAACACTTATATTTTAAAGGGGCCGACGGTGGTTCATTTCTGCGTTAGATTAAAAACAAATTGAAATTCGTACCCGCGGCGAATTACGTGCGGCCACTGGGCCTACGGGATCATAACAATTTAAGTTACATCAGTCACGAGAATTTAGACGTCGCCGCGCTGCATTATGTCCGGACACAAATCACGATTTCGGATCGGCAAAATAAACATTTTAATGCGGCCAATTCGAAACGTGCCGTTTCGTTTTTGCCGCGCGCGATTCGACCGTTTTGTTTGCCGGGCATTACGCGGATGTTTGGAGTTCGTGCAAAAATGCGTCGGCGCGATTATTTACATAAATACACGGATATTTTGTGGAATACGGAAAAAAGGCGTTGCATATGAAAAATATTGATTCGCGAACCCGATATGTGTTGATAATCTGAAAGATTTCAATTGAAATCATCTCAGTTTTTTAAAGATCCGGGTACTCGTTTTAGTATTGTCTGCATTAATATCGAATTGAACCAATTCATATTAAAAATGTTATACGAAATTTTATTGACAAATAATAATTAAATTTTCATGTTGAAAATATAACATTTGGTATATGTGGAGATTATATTGCTGAAAACAATCGATAGCTCCTTTCGCATGACATAATTATTTTCGCATTTCGTAGCCGAGTCGAATCGCTGAAAATCGTTTCTATTTTCGATAAACCTTTTCGGATCGTCCATATCGGGATTCCAGGGTTTGGAATCGGGATTGGGATGGGGTTTTGCAGTGTCGGGAACCCCGGGCGGTCACTCATTAAGCGCAGGATCAAATCTGTGGTATGAGAGATCCGCCAAGATTATAAATATACTCTTACACAAACGAGAATTACATGCTGAAAGCTTCACAGATGAATATTTGAAAGTTTCAAGATTTTATTTCATGTGAAAATTTTATTTAATAGAATAAATTTGAAAAAAAAATTCGACACATCTTGAAAACTTTTCTATGATGTGTCGAATGAATATTTATTTGAATTGTATAGATTGGTTGGAGATAATCATAAAATGTTATATAAAAAAAATATTTTAGATGAAAAAGTAAAAACTGTAATATTCCATATTGCATTTATTATGAAAGACGATCGGTTGCAGACGGACAAACTATCTAGAACGTTTCTCATAGTATGATTTGAAATTTTACTTCGAAAATATTCATTGTCGTGAATATCAAAATCAATAGATAGTTTTTTCTGAAGTTATCTAATTTCAACGACTGCTTAAGTTACGCTATATGTTACATGTTCAATAAATTGATTCAATTGAATATTGTTAATCTTAGACTACTTGGAGATATAAAGATGATCTTTCAGTATTCATATTATAAAAAAATGATCTCAGATATAAAAGAAAAAATATAACAAATTTTTGAAAGTATCAAAAAGATCTCATTTTACAGTTCATGATAGGCCTGTTTTATATTGTAATATAAATGAACGAAAATTTATCATAGCATCAAAAAGTATATATTGAAATTTTTTTGATTAATTAATAAAATTTTATATTTTGAAACCGTGTTATCTATATTCGAACAACGAAAACGACTCTCCGAGTCGTTTGACTTATGCATCTGTGAATAAATAATACGTATTTAATCTTTCCCCATACATGTTTAACAGAATTATGTGGAAAATGTTAACTTACAGTTTCTGTTCACCCGGTAGTCTGCCAGGCCACAGAACAGCGGGGATTGCACCTAATGGGCTTACCCGTGTACGTTCCCAGCTCCTTCCAGACTTTCGCCAATAATTATCATCAGATAAAATTTCACACGAAACATTTCAAACTATACAGTCCCTCGTTCGTTTTTCCACAGTAAAATTCGTGATTCAAAACTTAACAATCATTAGAATTCGGGAAATTCGGAAAATAACGCTATGAAACTATTTTCTTTTTAAAACGATGCGTCACTCAAATATTCGTGTTTTTTGTGCGTCATATTCTTATTGCGTCACGTTTTCGGGGGTAGTATGATGCATCAATATCGATCGAAGTTAATTATTGTGCAGGTTCTCTACTACCCCCATTTTAGTGCAATAGGGTAGTAAGCGATGCGTATGATGTACGCAAATTCGCTTCAGTACACGCAAATCGAGATAAGATGTTATTTTGTCATGCTTACGATTATGCAAAACTAAATAAGATTTTTATTGAGTTTCGTTTGGACAAAATAATATAATATTTGAATTCAAAGGATATATGATTTTTCAATAATTTTTATTTATATAAAATCATATGTTATAAAACATATTGATTTTTTTATAAAAAAATATAATTATTTTTATACTAAAATCCACGAATGATCATTAGAAAAATTTAGAATTTTTCTAATTCGAAATCCATCCTTTAGTCCTTTCTACACTGCCCAGATTAGTTTTAGGTGTTGAAATAGGCGACTCGCGGCTGTGATGCGAAGCGTGAACAAAGCCCTAATTTCAAATCGTAATCCGTTTTCGTCGGAAGGGTGGCCACCCTGGAAGCGTGTGTTCAAATATGTGTGTGTGAGTAGTGAAGGGCTGCCACTTTAATCAACTGTGCGAAAAGGGAGCCGTGTCAACATCAGCGTCCGGTCCGAATTATTCGGCGGGAAGTTACGTCCGTATCGGTTATTTTTAAATATATTAACAATAAAAAAATCAATGGTATGATGTTTCCGATTGTACTTGAGTCAAGTAATATTTATGGCCTGTATTTAAACGATCAGTAAAAATTCCGATTTTCATCAGTAAAAAATAAATAAATGGTAGGTAAAAATAATTAACTAGTCAGTAAATATAATAAATGATAAGTTTCCAGTGATCAGTTGCCATGCGATCAGTTATTAAATAGAATGATAAGTATTTAAATAAAATGATCCGTAAATTAAATAATATGATCGTTAATTGTAATAAATGGTCAGTTTTAAGCATTTTGACAGGAGAGCAGTGCCAGAGTTGCCATATCAGACCGTTTTCGCGTGTAGGAAATATTGTCATCTAGCAACATTCTCTCTTTCGCTTGATTATTTATGTCGGAATTGTTAACGATAAGCGATTGGACTGGATTTTTGGATATATGTAGGATGCGGTTTTCTGTCAACCTGGGTTATCATAAATAAAAGAAAAATTGGGGGAAACTTGCGTTACCGTACGTTTCAAACCGGCAAGTAATCTCATAAAAACTACAAGTGCAACATTTAACCAATCATATGTTTTACATATTACATGATTTTTTTATTAATC
>JAOXNN020000089.1:2310333-2343762 GCA_028571205.2 Hydropsyche betteni | reverse complement strand
TACAATGAGAGTCGCGAGCGTCATTGTGACACACACACAGACAGACAGACAGATATCCGCTATTATATATAGGGGATAGTTTTGCATTTTAAGATTTTTATATTTGTCTAAGTAATGTTTGAAAGTTTTCAATAATTTAAAACCAATAACTAACGGAAACAAACAAATAAAAGCGCATACTATTTTTTTATTATCCCACGTTAAAGTAGTTTCGAATTCATTAGAAATTATGAATTCGTCATAATAGTAATCACATAAAATAATAATAATAATAATATGAACTAATTGAAATAAAAATCATTGAAACCGATATAAATATCATATTTGTGTGTCTGTCATTATTTTTTTACACAATACTTGTAGATTGTACTGCTTTCTGTTAAAAAACTTTTTCAGTTATTCAAATGAATATGATTTCGAAATTTGAATTCAATATGATGTTCAGAATTTTATAAATATAATATTTCGATATAAAATTTAACTCTTTTCAATCGTAATGCATTTAACGAGAAACCCATCGTCTTCAAAAATAAAAAGAGAAATCCTTTTCAAAATCTGAATGTACGTATTTAAAATCACGTATAATAAACATAAAAAATAAATAAAGGAAAATTCATCGCGTTGTACACGTATATTGAAAGATTTAAAAACCGAAATTTCAAAAAACAATTTTTTTTTAATATTAAAAAATAAATCAATCAAAACAAATCAACACCAAACAAAATCATATACTAAAATCGTCCAATCAAAGCAATACAAAAAGAACTCACCAGCCATAAAAAGGGGCCACCAGCCCCAATGCAACCTCATTGCTTGGCCATGATCATCTGAAACGATAAAAACACACTGTAAAACCACCTCGACACAAAAACGAACCTCAAGACCGCCACCAGCTCGAAAAGAGCCATCTTTATCGAATTAACCGCCACTCGGCCACTTTGCGCCGTGGTTGTGCTGAAACGGAAGCTTTTGTTTTCAGTGTTTGCTAACAAACATCGCTCGATGCAACTTTCAGCTCCTCGAAATCCATTTAAGTTCGATCAGTGGATGGATGTTGCTGCCGCTTCGAGGAAGTGGTTTTCTGTAAAGGGGGATGAGTTGATTTTATATATGTATGAAAATTTTTTTGTCCATGAAGCTTATTGGAAAAGTTTGCGGTTCGATGTTGGATGTCGCTATCGAGTTTTGTTTTAGTAAAAAATTAACGGTTATAGAAATATATATTACGATTATCGTGATTTTTATTATGAAAGTTACGATGGTATGAAATTGTTAAATAAAACTGGCGTTATTGATATTGTTTCGTTGAATTTTCGTTTTGCGAAATTGCCGATTAAAAAAATTGAATGAAAATATAAAAAAAATAATAGAAAGGATTCGAATTGTATTATTTTGAATAAAATTTAACAATCAATTCAAAGAATCAAGACATTCAAATATACTAAATCTAAATCCCAGAAATATATTAAATTTCAATTCATTACTTAAATATAGTCATTAGTTAGTTATCTGTAAAGCGATTAACTTAATATGTGAGTGGTTCTAAATATTAATTAAATTAAAGTGTGACCTTTATTTTTAGATCAAGTTAAAATAGCATGGAATGTACAATATTTAGAGACAAACAGATTTATTTTGACTCACAATGAAATTAACAGACAAATACCAGGAAACTCGTCGAACATAATTCTATTTCAGAATGAATTGCTAATTAATTCCGAGAATGATGAACTTAATACTAAATTTAACTATACGAATTTTCATTATTAGAAAATAAGAAAAAACTTCATCCAAGTGATTATTAAGCCCACAAATAAAAATATGAAAATTTCCAATATTATATTATACTAAATACCCACCCAACTATTAAATGCTACCTTGCAGCGAAATTTATATAGTTTTCACAAAATCAACAACCAACCGCCAATTTCACACCAAACACTATTGAACGTCACTTCGAAACCGTCATCAAACACCCAAAATCTCCACCGCAATAATCAAACATTTGGCAACCCTGTTTTGTGCCCGATTCCGTAATATACGAGCGTTAATTAATATTCGCCGAGATTAATTTCGCTGAAAGCCCAGCTTCACCTGTTCATTCGCGACAATGCGTCGCCATGGGGGCCCCCGTACATATAAATAATACTTTATTCCCGCTCATCCGTCTGGCCGTGCCGTTGTCAAGCATTATGGCTGATGATGAAGCCGGAGACCGTGGTCATGCGGTGGGAAAACTGCCCGTATACTCGAGAACGGTGGAAGTTTCAGTGACAAGTGATATATTTTCCTCGTAATCATTTATTTGTGTGTTCTGTACTATTTTCATACAAAACTAGCTGAGCCAAGGCAGACGTTGTGCTGCCAGTCTGTATTATAACTTTTCTTAGGGGTCGATATAGAAGTTGGTATGCTGCAGCACCATTCGGTGGGGAGCTACAATAAAGTTGATAACGAAAACGAATTCTCCACGAAAAAATACATATACATGCCAATTTTCAAGGTAATTGGTTGAACGATGCAGAAGCTCATATGCTGCAGCGCCACCTGGTGGGAAGCTGTAACAAAGAAGATAGTACAAAAATCTTCTCCATAAAAAAACACATATACAAGCTAATTTTCATAAGGATTAGTCGAACGGTGTTGCAGTGAAAAGGGCACAAATATATATATATATATACAAACATCCATATTTATATGTTTAGATTTGCTGTTGTATTCGGAAAAATTTGATGTTTATTAAAAGTTTTATTACATCATGTGATTTTATATCTTCATTGATGTGAATGTAATCCATTCACCGTGTTCCATAAACTCAATGAGTTCATTGGATTACTTTGAATGAATGATTCTTTTCAAAACGAAACACGTTTGTAAGTATATTTAATAATTTTAAACAATAATATTTCGTTAAATTAAATAAATAATCTTAATTGATTAATATAATCTGATAAATGGTCGGCATAATACTTTTCATCGTCACAAAAATGAACTATTATTATTTTTTCTCGTGTGGGTTTTAATAGGTACTCATTATACGTAATGATTTTCACATGCATTTTCAACGTTGACTAATATAGGGCGATATATTCTCTGATGAATTTTGAAGAAACAAAGTATAATATGATTGAACATGTGTTTTATATATCAGTGTTTCAATCAAAATATTTTCTCATAAATTTATAAAATATTTCCAATTATTTTCATTAATTATATAATATAATAATAGATGAATTGAAAAAAATATTTTTCAATATATTTTTATACAATAACTAATATTTATGCTTAGTTTTCGAATATCTTTTGACAAATAAATATGCCATAATCACTTGTTACTAGTGCTGTGGTTGATGCCAAACGGTCAAAGTTTCAATGCCTTTCCATTAATCTAGTGAATTGTAAATATAAACCATACAGATTATTACAATACTTCGATTATTAATTAGTTTTGAAATAACACATAAATTATGCATAAATATACACAAATATTAATTTATTATTTAGTTAGGAAATATTATAAATGAATCATTTTAATGGAACTGTTTTAATTTTTTTTTAATTATCATTTTTTAACCAAGTGTAATTAAAATAATGAGCATTTTTTTCATTTTAAAAAGACTTTTATAAACGAACTCGGAGCAAAATTTATCATACAATTATTTAAAGAAACTATCTTAAATTTTTTTCTATATTCAGTTATTTATAAAATAGTTTATGTTATAATAAAAATACGAATACAACATTTTCAAAAAATAAACAAACCAATCGAACCATATTTTTCAAAAGTACGCAAAGTTCATTGTTCAGCAATTAGAAATTTTTCATGGACCAAAACTTTTACACAGCTAACGAGAAAAGTGCACAAGCTCATCGGATACGATCGCACGAACAAAGTTAAGCGCAAAATGAAAAAATGTCAAAATACCGATACTGCCGTAATTGGAACGACCCCGCAGCAATAATCCGCGCTGAAAAAAGAGTGTTCGCTTTTGTTTTTCCCATGGACATTTCAGAGTTCACCGGCGACGATCGTCTACCTGAAATATACAGTGTTATGGTGGTGCAAATAAGTGCGATCGTTCGTTTTTACGGCGCCAATTAAAACGGTAAAGGCTGTCGGGTTTGAAAAATAAATTTTCGAAAAAAAAGAAGCGAATAAGCTGTCTTAATTAGTGCGAATATTTTCGGTTCGACACGGCGACTGGGGGGTTAACTGAACCGTACGAAACTTGTAATCGATAACGCTTTTTGAACACATGTATGGAGTCTTTTTACTGTGATTTTTTTTATACAATTTGATTGTTTTTGGGTTAATACATATGTAGTCTGTTGCAAAATGAGACTTTTTTCAGATATAAAAAAGTATGGATTGCATATGAAAGTGATGTTTCATAATATCTTTTTTATGATTATTATATAGTTTTCATCCCTATATCAAACAATTGAACGAACATCTACAATTATTTAATACAACATTTTCAAAAACGCCTCAACTCCACCGACACGATTCAAACACACAAAAATTTCACTTCCGCGTAATCTCACATTTCAATAGGTGATCACCCATCCCACCACGGCGCAAACAAACCCCAAAAATCGTGACAAAGGTCGAAAATTAAAGCTCAAACCATACAAAACACCATCTCGACGACAAAAACATCGTATATTTACCAGAAAATAATAATCTACCGAATCGGAGCATTCGAGCACAAATGGCCCATCGTCGTCGACGACCTCATTTCCAACACGATAGATACACGCCCTCGTACACATTTCCGATATTTGATCTTCTCGTACGGACACATCTCGAATTCGTATAAAATATATATTTATTCGAGTCGTATGGCGGTATAGGCGTGTTTGTGTGTGCGCTTTTTACGACGGAGCCCTTCGGGTGTTGTGTGCACAGTTTTTTTTTGTCGGATTCAATATGGACCATCTGTTCGTCTTGTGTTATATTGTTATTAATATATAGCATTATGGGTGTGCTGTATCGAATTTCGTGTAAGCTCTATGCGATTATGATCATGGTGCATCGTTCAAACAACGTCATCGATCCTTCATTAGGGAATATACGATACTAAAGTGGGGGAGGGTTAATATATTTTGTGATTATGTAAATTAATACTGTGGCTGTTTTGTGAAAATTGACTTTATGAATATTAAAATTGAATCCAGGTATTTTATTAAGTATAGTTTTCATAATAGTTATATAAGATCTTAAAAATTATGATATTTTAAAGTGAAACTTTTGTAAGGGCGATAATGATTTTTATTGATAAAACATAGTATCATCAAAAATATATAATATGTATATGAATGCTTTTACCTAAATAAGTATAAAATAAAATTAATGACGGGATTGAAGTTTCGATTTCAGCACAAAAAACTCTCTCAATATAGGTACTTCTGAATACTCAATAAACTGAATATTTAATGATCTTAGATTTAAAAAAAAAAAAATGAAAATATCATTTCTCGCTTAATTTCAATGTAATGTAAATAAATTTTTCCAATAAGATCGAGATTTTTTAAATAAATAAATATAGTCGAAATTTAAGAGTAGAATTAATTAGGTACTCATCAAGCTTTATATTTTCATGAAAATTGTTAATGACGAAATTAGTATAGGTCAAGTTGTAGTCTTACTTGTATATAATAACGATAATTGAATTTAATACAATAATATAAAAAAATTAAAAACCACTGAAACAATTTGCATCATAATCGATTAATAAAAAAAATCGCGTGTGAAAAAATTTTCGCGAACATAAAAGCGACATGCGTGAATAATCGAAACCTACTCAAACGAACGTCAAAACACTTAAGCGATTATAATTTATTTAGCATAACGATCGGTCACGATGCGTAAAATTCGATGAACACTCAAAGCGACATGAAAAGAGACCCACACCCCCGAAACGGAAAACCCACCCCCATCCGTCGGCGATCGGAAAACTCAACATTCTGTATAACGCATTTTTCCCGGCCGCGCGAAGTTCCGAATTGAAATTTTTGCAAAATTTATACTGGCGGTCTCTGTTTTGAATAAGGCGGCCTTCGCAATTATCACGTCTCATTAACCCGGCGCGCAAATTTGACTAACAAACTGTTAAAACGGGCGAATAAAGATTGAGCCGTCTATAGTTAGATGGCCTCAAAGAACAAAGGCGGCGTTCTGTGGAAAAAATGTAGTATAGGATTCGCGGAAAATTGAAAAAAAAATTTTTGGCCGTTTAATGGTCGCGTTTGTTTACGGGGCTATTTTAATTGGTTATTGTTCGGGATGGAATGGAAACGCGATATTTTTAATTTGCCTTTTTCGGTGGTGTTATGTTTCCGAAGTAAATGAAAGGACGGATTGTGTACGACGTATACATTTCATCGTCTGAATCAATAAATCGATCAATTCATCAGTTTTCATTGGCACTTAAGAGATTTCAATATTTTCAAATTTCGAACGGTGAAACGTGCACACAAATTAATTGATACTTGATTCGATTGTACAATTTCGATTATAAAACTCGCGACTGATTCCGCACATTTGTAAGCTGCTTATAAATTCGCGATGTTCTATTTGAGTTTTCGCGTTCAGTTCACACACAAGCACATATACTACACTGCAAATGTTCACAAAATACTTATGTTCGTGTAATTTTCATTACGTTATTGCTTTTGCGAAAATTTTACATACGCCTCGTGCGAGTTTTGTACGTCAAACCCTCGTAAAGTAAACCGACCGTAAACAAACTTGCCCATACGTTTAATGCGCGCATATATTAACGATCTTTGTTAACCAATTACCTGATGTGAAATTTTTAAATTGAACCCCCTCATATTTTCAATCCATACAGGTTATTTGCTGTTGGAAAATTTTCGAAATTAAATCCGAATGTTTGTTTAGGCGATACATATTTAATTAAAATCGCGCGCGAAAGCTTCGATTAATTAATTTCGAATGTTTCGGACGTAATGACTTTTAAGCGCATTATGATAATTGGAACGATCGCGTTTCGTTTCGTGAAAATTCTGAATAGTTGAAATTATAATTTTTAAATGTAAATATACTCTTGAATAATTGCGCAGTTCTATTCTAGTCAGAGAGACATCACAGTTCAAATCCTTCCAGTCCCGTGGGTGTCAATGGAACTCGTTAAGTAATTCCAGCTGCAGCTTTTTACATTCACAAAGAAACGTCTATAGAAATCTGAAATGCGCCATACCCATTTATTTGTATAAAAAAGAATATTTTCCCAAACATTAAAATGAATTTTTTTCAACTTTCCGCTGACTTTCTGCTATCTAAAATCATATAAAATATTTTTATGTGTGAAACTCGTTCGCGGAAATTTAACGTATACACGATAAAATAAAAAAAGAGAGAAACGAAATTACTCGACGCAAATAAATCTCTTTTAGGGATATTTTTTTCGAGGCGTTGTTTGCGCTCGGGCGAAGAAACAAACGTACGCACGCATAAGCGTTCGTTTACAACAATCTTTTTATGAAACGAAGGAAAAAAGCAGCCTCGACCTGAAACGGGGAGAGCGCAGAGCAACGGGGCGGGAAACTCGAAAACTTAGAAAAGAAGAAAAGGCAGCAAAAAAAGTTTATTTTAAAACATATCTCGAGTGAGTAATGGTCTTTTGTGCAAACGGCGAAACGAAAAAATACGTCGCTCGGCCCCCAGCGTTGCGAATTATGAGAGGCTTAATATTTTGCTCGCGAAAGTGGCCCCTGATAAATGTTCGGTTTAATTTACTTGAAATTTTATAGGTGCGCGAGAACGCCGAGCAAATTTTGCAATTTTTTCCGCGTTACGAGGGAAAATTCGGGCAATTCCGTGATACGACTAATACCGTAATATTTTCAATTTGCAACATTGTGATTTGTTATATTAAACCGCGTCCTTTGCGAATGATTTATATTAAAATTAATTTTGTATAATTTAATAATTTTCTATTAACCAGATAATACTTTTATATACGAACATCGATAACTTTATCGAAACTCCTTTATGAGAATTTTCATTTTCGCAATAAATAACACTTATCACGTAACTAGCAGAATCTCACCTACATTAGATTTTTTTGTTTCGTTTTCGCTGAAGCAACTTTCTTGGTGGAAACTTGCTGACTTAACGCAACCCTCGTCAAAAGATGAGTTTCGATAGAGGAAAGAAGCGACATGTTTCCTCGAAGAAATATGCTAATTTACGCCTGAGGCGAAAAAAACGTACACAAATACATATCGGCGAAACATCTTGTATCGGGAACGGGGAAAAAATCCGCTTTCAATTTGGTTATAGTTTTCAGCATAGACTTGTCGCAGTGTCGCGAAAACAAAAATAGCCTAAAAAACGAATCTTCCCGTAACGGAAAAAATACATTCCGCGTATCATATTTTTTCGTATGCGAAAAAAAGCAAACAAGCCGAAAGAGAAGCGGAATATTTTTCTTTTGCAAATCGTACTTTTACGCTCGAAATAAAAAGATGTCACGTAATAATACGGAGAGTTATTTCGAAACTCGAAAATTCAGCATCCCGAAGGGGTCGTTCATTTCGAGCTTTCGTCTTTCTTGCTCAACATTAGCTTATTTACGAGTTGAAAACATAATTTCGTCTCTGAGATGTTTACTCTTTTCATCAGAGTTCCTCAAACTCGAAACTGGTGCGGTTTCCTTAAGATCTTCGGACGGTTTCGACAAGTAATTACGGCTATCTGTCACTCTGAATACAAAAATGGGGATTACGTAAATGAAATTAAAAGTGTAAATACAAATATTATTTTTTTATAATTTAGTTTGAAAATTTGATTATTTTTTACTTTAAATTTGTTTGAATACAATATAGATCGATTTTGTGTAGGAAAAACGTAGACAGATACATAATGTGTAGTAAAAAAGGGTAAGATGCAAAACGGCAAAGGGACGAAAAAAGCAATTGAAGAGACTCAACGTCGACATCACTAAACAAAATGAAAGGTAATTTCCGGTCAATTTTCATTTATGTCTTTTTCACCTTTCAGTATTTTTTTTTCAGCTAGCCTCTATGCCCGCTATGTAGTATGTACTCGGCAATTTTCTCGCCGTTGAGATTTTCGCTAGCGTTTCAGACACGTCAATTATTGAAATATCGCAATGGAAAAAACACGGAAAAAGCCCTTTTTTGTACGTTCGACACGGAAATGAATATTGATGTGTATTGGGTTGGGGTGCCTATTGTAATAAATTGACGTCCATAACGTCGTTCGTGCGTCCGTTGCGATACGTCATCGGAAGTTCGAATTTTCCGAGTTTAATCGAAAATTTTCTATATTGTGACGATTTTCGAATAAACTCTGGTATATTTTGGAAATTTTTGTTTGAAGATCAAAGATCGAAATCAGGGACGCATTTCAAAGGGTTAAAGAGCGGAGATCAACGCATGCGATAGCCGTATACACGCACCGTTTTTTTGATTAAAAAACGTATAATTTACACTTCAATACGAAAATAGTCGCATACTCCAAATGTATATATTTGATTAAAAACGTCTTTAATGTAAATGAAAAGCTGAAACGCCGAAGAAAACGAGCAAGTTTAATGAAAGGTCGCGTCGAATTTCAACATGGATCGCACCGAGGCGAAATTTGGTGAATTTTCGTCGAAGTTTCGAAGTATAAAATACGCCAAAATTCTGTCAAAAGATTTTTCGCATACAATATCTTCGATTCACAATTAAAATAAAGCGTGTCGTTTCAGTACCGATGAAAAACGTTCGGAAATTGAGCGGGAAAACAGTCACGTTTACTTGTTGCTAAAGTTGTGCTCAGCCAAGATAAACTTTCCTTCAACATAAATACATCTGCATAACCAAAATATATTTTTCAATTAAACTTAATTCGGAAATTTGATAGATGATACTGAAAACTTGCAACACAACAAAGATATTGTTGGTTCGAAATCATACGTGCCGAATTTCAAAAAGATGTATAAAAATTATTTTCGACGAACTAAAATCGACATTTAATCATCGACAGACGAGTTTTTCACTAGAAAAGAGTTCAATTTTATCACAAACTTCATAAAATTCAACCTTATTTCTATTGAAAAGTATTCTGATTAAATCAAGTACGCAATTAATTACATAAAGCGCGTCTGTAATTATATTTAGTCTTGTAACTTGTCAAACAATGAGGCCGTTCTGCGAAGCGAGTTTTAATTAAAACTTTAGCACGACAAATATTTTTCTTCGCGAAACTTCCATATTTTTATACGAAATAAATATATTTACAGCCCGTTCTTCATACGCGAATGATATATGGCGAGTGTGCGCAAACAACAGTCGAATATGCGTACGTGGGAATAAATCCTTTAATGCGAAAATAGCGTATAACGCGAAAATAGGCCGAATTCAAATCTAATTTCACGTTTTAACACGCGGATGAAATATAGTCGGAAAAGGCGGGGAGGCTTTTCGCGATAGAAAAATAAATAAGCTTCAGGGATAATTTGGATTCGCGGCGCGGAAGAAAAATGGAAATTATTCCATGTCACATATGGGTTCATGGGGACCATTCGGAAAGTCACCGCTGCGTATTTTACGATTATTATTTCGAGGGGGGGGTTAGAAAAATCTTATATAAAATGTCGAAAGGACGAAGTTTCTAGAGAGTCGTTTGAAAAATTATTATTTTTTAACATTTTTATAAGTTATCGTGATTTTTTTGCCTTGAAATTAATTAAAAAATCGTAATAATGTTTCAACTCGAATATAAAATTTACGAAAAACTTTTCTTATCGCAAACATAAAAAAATATTATATACTAGAAAATTGTGGCTAAAAATACATTTTAATTCAAAAAAAGATATACGAAAATACTTGTAGCCTTTTTATTTCGGCCCGTATCGTTATCTAGACTTCAATATTTTCAATTTCATAGGCACTTTATCGGATAATTCGAACGAAACAACATTCCCGAAATATTTAAACGGCTCAGATTATTACACAACTTCAACATATACCCATATCGGAGCGAAAATTACGAAAAACGAACCGTTTTACAGCCGCGTCGTAAAAAACGGCCGTAATTGCCGTCGCGTGATCGAAACACAATTTTTCACGCACAAACATTGTATCCCATACAAAACGGTTTCGCTTTCGGCACGCATTTCGCGAAACGCGATTCGAAAACGACCCGAAAATCATCAAAACCGGATCAGCCTTCGATCCGTGATTGATGATGGAGACGGCCATATCGCAGGTGTCATCGTTCATTTTTCGCCGCTTATTAAAAACCTCCCGGTGGGTGGGCGTCCGGTGGAAATATATTGGCGCCATAAATCTGCCCCGAGTCCGATGTCGGGAAACTGGGGACTTTATCATTATTATCTTTCGGGAATTTTCCAAGGATTATCCTTTCTGCGCGGAGATAATCGAAGCCGTTTCCGTTTCGGCAGAAATTAACGCCGTTTTGTGTATTAAGGAATATGGCTCCGATGGGAGATTGGAGATTATCGGCGGTGCTGGAAAAATGTATGAAGTTTCGGTTTAATTACTGGAGACTATGAAGGTTGTATGTGTAGTGTGGGGAGAATTTGTGGCGTTGATGGGAGGTTTTCAGATATATGTTCGCTTTGATCTTAGATTGAACGAATTTGTGATTATCTTTTTTTATGGAAAAAATATGATGGATATCACAATTAAAAAGCAATGTTAAAAAAAACAGTACATACGTCATTTTTTTCAATTGTTCAAAATAAATGAAATTCACACTAAACGAAGTGATTTATATTGAACTGATGGTTCGTCATAAAAAATAATTTCGTTTTCAAAATTTATCAACTGCTTGCATAGAAATAAATTAAATATTTTAATACAACCATGTTATATTCGATATAGTGGTTTTAATGAAACGAATCGATAAATCCAATTTTCCTTAAATAACTAACTATTTCACGATACCCAAATTGAGTACATGTCTATCTTTACCTGATCACGTCTAACTGACGAACTGATTACTTCCGCTATCAACGCGGAACAGGTAATCTGATTACAGGACATGGGTGGCTAACTCACACCGAAAAACGTGAAACTTTATACGTATATCCATCGGGAAAATCCAGGATTATGTGCTTTCCCTTTTCTCCTTTCTCTCTTTATTTTCCTCTATTTTTTTCATGTACACCGAACGTGTCCTAATTGTGTCTAGAACTATCCTTCACTCTAGTCTATTACACGTGCATTGTATGAAATATGTTCTATACTCGTATATTTATTTGATATTAAATATTTGAATGCATATGAATTCTATTGAAAAAAAATTATGTTTTTTCAACAACAAAAAAATAGTCGGATTAAAATTAAACGAGGGGCTTGGAAGTAAATATTGATAAGCGCCAAAATTAAAAAATTGAGTTTCTTTTATTTATATACAAAAATTAGTACTTTTACTACAGAAATTAATAGATAATTCCACATTTTCTCAAAAAATGATAGTACTAATCCTAATCCTAGTTTTATTTGCATCTAAATGCACGTAAGCTGTTTTTTGAAAACTTTTTTTCTTAATATCTCCAAAAGTGACAAATGTCGCTTAGCGCTATTTACTGCCGAGCCCCTCAAATAATATAGTTCATTGGGAATATTTAAAAAGAAATTTTTTAATTAAATTAAGTTTTGGAACATAAAAATAGATTCATCAAAAAAATCTTTTATAACCTAAATTAATTTTGTGATATTTTTGTGATAACGAATATTCAATACCATAATTTTGATACATATTAATTATATCAAAGATATTTGATAATTTGTACGAACGAACTTTACGCGGATATAAAATACAACAAAAAAATTTCTAAACATATATAAAATACCGTCAAAACCCGATATCGCATTCGGAAAATACACACATTAAAAAAAAAACGCGCGCGAAAATACAAAACAAAACTCGACCGCAAAAGACCGCGAAAAACCGCGCTCGCCAGCGAAAGGGGCCGGGGCGCGCGAGCACGTGTGCACATGAATGAAAACGCACCGCTGCCAACATCACAAAAATCAAAATACTTACACAACAGGCGGACAACCACGCGCGAGACCACCCCGACGACCGAGTACGTGAACGCGCCTCGGCGACCGGGCGCGGGCTCGCGAGCGCGCTTCGCACAGGTGCGCCAACCGCCTACGAGTTGGCCGCAGCAGCGTCGCGCGCGGCCATCGCCGCCGGGCGTGTGCGTGCCGACATGTCAGTTGGCGCCGTTGGCAACGCGGAGCGCGCGTCGTGCGACACCGCCCGCTACGGCCGCACTAATCAGTAATCGTTGTCAGAGCCGGCGGCGAGAGGCTGCGCCCTCACCCCTCCGCGCCCCGTGCCCCCCTCCGCGCCCCCGGCCGTCTTCCTTCCGCCCCTCTTTGTCGCGCGGTTTCGACGGCAGGGTTGCCAATCGCGTGTGCAGCGTGATTTTTTTCGGGATTGGAAGTTTTGGCGGAAAATCGGTTGCTTTCGCTACAGAATTGTAATTTTTTATTACAATAAGGCCAGGCGCCCACAGGCGGCTAGCCGCGACGTGAACCACAATGGAACACACCGCTTTAGGCTGAAGTGCGCCCATATGGTTTATGGGCGCACTACAACCCCAAACAATGCGTTCCATCACAAATCGCGCCGCAACCAATCGCCTGTGGGCGCCTGGCCTTATAATAAAAAAAAAATAACAAAAACCAATCAAATCAAATACGAATCGACATCTTCGCCGTTCGAATAGGCAATTTTTGTCCGCATCCAATGCACGACAATAAGCACACGGCGCACCAAGGTGTCTCGTCCCGTGATTATTGTACGTGCCGGCCGTCCCACGGGACAAACCGCCCACCGCCCACCGGCAAAGCCTTTGCACCATCGTCGACGGTTTAATCGCGGATCCCGGCCACAATCTCCAGGCCGAGATGGGCCCGATATCATAACGGGATATTCTTGCCGATTGTGCGCTCTGCGAGTGTGCGATATCGTGTGGGGCGCAGTGTGGGTAGGAAATTTCGTGTCGGTGTATTATTTGTTAATATTTTTTTTTTAATTGGGGATGATTTAAACTTGCGTTATATAAAATGTGCGTTTAATCAGAGCGTTTATTACGATTGATGAAATTAAAATTTAAAAAAGGAAGCATTGACAGTTGTATTATATTGTCTGTGGAGAAAGATTTTACTCTAGTGACGTTGCCACTTCTCGATCATTTCAATGCACAAATTATTCTTTTTATTGCTCATTTCATATTTTTTAATAATCATTTTATTTTTTTTCATTGGATACTGCAAATAAAATGATGCTCAATACGAGATTCTTTGATGCACATCGTATATTACTCTAATGCACAAGTAATTCGTTTTAAGGTACAATGCACAGAAAAATCGCACCCTTTTTTATATTCGCTATAAAGTAAAGTTATTATGAAGATATTTTTGTCGGTGAAAATGCTATTGCGTTAAGTGTTGACTCCGCAGTATACCGCTTAACTTCAGTGACTAGGGAATCGATATGTTTAACAAGGGTAAGCTATTAATGTGTTTGAGGATCATTAGACAAGTACCTATGAAGTAATTGATTGGTAAATTCAGTAATAACATTATTAGTAATCGAAACTGAATATATTATAGTATCAATTTCACAATTGATACAAATATAAAGTAATCGAAATCGACGAAAATAATCAAATTGTTTTTATTTATTTAGTTATTTCAAATCATATAAATGTAAATATTTTTTTGGAAATATCTATCTGTATTTTTATAAATATTGAAAGACCTTTGGTTTCAACCAAACGAGGGGCAAACGGTAAGGGCCAAAATTATAAAATTGAGTTTTTTTTATTTACTATAAAAACTAGTAGGTACTTTTACTGCAGAAATCAATAAATAATTCCGCATTCTCTCAAAAGATAACAGTACTATGTCGGGTAGTTTTATTTGCATCTAAATACATGTAAACTATTTTTCAAAAACTGTCTTTCTTAATATCTCCAAAAGTGACAAATGTCCCTTACCATTATTTACTGCCGAGCCCCTCAAATAAGAAAATGGTTATGTTTTCAGTATAAAAGAAAAATATCTCTTATTCAAAAACATTATGGATTCGAGTTTAAATTTTATAATATAAATTTGGGCACTTTACTTGAATTCATTTCACGTTTAAACGATAATCAATTTCAATTTTCAACCATATTTTCAGACATCGAAAAAAAAAATCATAAACAACATCCAATATTGAACATCAACCATTACGCACATACACAAAAACAAAACGGCCCCGAAATTTTCACAAAAAACGAAACACCACAGTCCAGGGGCGTTGCACCGCCGAACCGCGGACCTCGCGCGGCCCATAATTACAATCCGAGTGGGCTATTGGCTTTATTGAACCGAGGCCATTCGGAATACGCCATTGTTCGACGGGGCCTTGTTGGCGATTGTCCACCGACACCATTGTCGCCACTGCACTCGGATGGATGTATGGCGTGCGGATGGGGTATGTGCGTAATTGTGGCGCAGGGGCGGGTCCGTGGGAACGAAGGAGTGCGCGGGTTGTGGTCCGGGATTATGTGCGGGAGTTTTGGGTTGTGATTGATTCGTTTTTATGGTTTGGCGGGGATGAAATCGTTTTTTTTTTTTTAAAGGCGAAGTGATCAAAATGATGGGGGTGATTAACTTTTTGAATAGGTGCTATACGGTTTTTACACTTGAAATTAAACTTTAGGAAAGTAGTATTATGATTTTTGTCATGGTTAGCAATGAAATTAATTACTATGATTTATTGTTAGTTTGTTGAATTTGAAATGTAAAAATTGTATATGTTCTGTTAAAATTTGATTAAAAAAAAAATAAAAAAAGAATTGATTTCAACAATGAGGAAATTTTAAGTTTTATTAATCTAAAATATTTTTGTGATTATTATTATTATTATTTAAAAAATGTATCATATTATCTAGAAATTTATGTAAAAATTTTATATTTTTTTGAAATACCTTGAATTTAATACATATGCAGTGTTTATAAGGTTAGTATTTTTCTTGCAGAATGTGTCATATTTTATTTATAATATTACTTTGATTTCTGATTTCAAATTCGGTTATAAACAACCATGTAATGGTGTATAGAAACTGCACTTAATATATAAAAAAATAGATTAGAATAAAAAATGAAATCCCTTTTTATCAAGAACAGGTTTCAGAATTCAATAAAATCAAAGCGATTTTTTCACTTTATCACAACAAACATAAAAAAATATCCAATATTATGATATCAAACATATTACATAAGCTACATATGACTATATAAAATTACTTCTAATAAAATAATTAAAATTCACTCAGCCTCCTAATCCTCAGTATCCCGAACCCACCACTGACCACACAAACGTGTGATGTAATATTGAAGCAATAACACATATACAATAGCACTTGAGTGCACGTGCGAGAGAGAATATTCTTTTCGCCACATGACCGTAAACAATGCAAGCCATTCGAACTAAATTAAAAGCGATGATTGAATTTGCATATGGCCGCCAGTTGAAAAATAAAAAGCCATCTCAATATCAAAATGGACATTCGCTCGTTCGAAACAATGAATCGTCGCAATGAACGAATTCGGTTTTTAGATACTCCGAATGGATTCGTGCATTTTTTTATTGTTTAGATTTAATTGAAGTTTCCTTTATATAGATCGTATATAATGTATTCTGAGGTGAACGCGATATATTTTGCGATATACTGTGGGGTTATCGTACCCCACTTTCGAACACCTCTGGCTACAGGGAAGATGCAATTTAAAATTTTGTCTTCGAAGGTGGTGCAAACACCATCTATCTATTCCGCACATACACACCACAAAACCTATATTATCATAGTCAAAGTCTTAAGATCGGATCGATCAAAAAGCACGGAGTTGCTTGTGCATCAAATATTTAATACGCTGAACACGTAACGTAATTAAAAGCGATCGAACCGAGTTCATTAAATGTGAAAAGATAAATTTTCCACTAGTGCGTTTTTGGTGTAAAATTATAATTTTATATTTTTTTTCGGAAAAGAGAAATGTCGTTGATGATTTTCTTTTGAAGTTGCCAAACACGCTGACCTACCTGTCTCTTTTTTATTTCGGAATTCTTTTAGGAAGTGCCTCCGTTTGAGTTTTATTTTTTCGCACTTAAGATTCAAGTATATAGAAAAATAAAGTCTTTTTTTCGTGTTCGCGTTACATTGAAAATCTTGTAAAAAAATAAATATAAAAGAAATACAACGTATTTTTCGGTCAATTTAAAAAAAAAATTGGTGGTTTTGTAATCAATTGATGCTAATGAGGTTTGCTTTAAAACAATTCATATTATTTGACAGAGTTTATTTTTTTTAATACGTATTTTATTTTTTTAAGGATCATAAAATTCACGGCAACATAAATATGCAATATAAATTGTAATATATGAAGATATATTTTTTTGGTTCGCGAACGCATAAATTTATCCCCGAGGCAATAATGCTACGTCGATTTTCCTCAAATCTTCATTATCCGCCGCCAGAGATAAGAAACGCTTTTCTTCCTTCTTACCGATCTAGCAGTGTAGGTTTTCATAATAATAATAATGATAAAATATATCTATGATGTACGTATACGATACGATACGTACGTATACGATATGATATACGTATGTATCGAATGAAACAAAAAACGGTGAAAATTCTATTTCGAAGCCCCCTTCTGCGCTATTCAGTTCGTTGTCTCCCTTGTTCGTTTTCAATTTTTTTTACTGTAAGAACGATCGTAAAATGTTTATAATGCACCCTCATTTGTTTTACGCCTGATCGTAAAAGAATATTTTAATGAAACTAATAAATATTATTCTTAATAATGGGTACGTTTTTGACGTGTTCGTATTCGAAACGGTGCGTAAAAATTCGATGAAAATTTTAATAATCACCTTCGAATTAATGAAACGCCTAATTGAGCTTATCTGTATTTAAACGAAAATCTACCAACCTCAAAACTAGTTGTGACTTTGAATACATTTTCAAAAATACTCAATTTTAAAAGGTAGTCAATTTCAAAATAAAATAATAATAATTTATAAACTATTCAATATCGATTTTTCCATCTACGACCAGGATTTTTCCGGACTTTTTTCGGGCTTTTAAGGTTGTCGACACCCCATCGTTCGACCAAGAGCATAAATCTATCTATCGTCGACGGGAAAATAAGGGTTGTTTAACCCTTAATAGCCGAGTCGAGCGAGGACTCATCGTAGTTAAACCGTGGTGTTCACCCCCGGGGCGAAACTTGACTTCGCATTATACACCAGCAAGTTACTAGATATATAATATTTACATCGATGCTTTCGATAATCGAAAATACCCTATAGATCGATAAAGTTGAAAATCAGGCTAGTAGTTTTCCATGTCTTTAAGTTTGTCTTTAGTGCTCGTAAGTCGGTTTAAGTGCACTTGTGGGTCAGAAAAAAATGAGTTTGTGATTGTATATAGGAATAATTACTTTATTTTCCGGTTATGTACTAGATTTATTCTATTTTTGTAAAAGTAGTATGTACAAAATTTTATTTTTTGCGCGGAAAATTCAAGTTTGAGATGTATGCGCGACAGGTTCGTTCGGAAAAATCGAAGCCGAAAACTTTTAATGAGTGCTCGCCGGTTAAACCGTTGTCGGATATTTCCGCGAGTTTATTTATTTTCATTTTTCGGTATTTTCGAACCGATCCGTTTTCGCTTCAGACGAGAGGGTTTTTTTGTGATGTTTTTCCCGACAGTGGTTAGTTGGCGGCTTCGGAGTATGGTGTAATATTCAGCCATTACTAATTAATGTTCGGCGAGTTTGTATTTAATAGTTGATATTGAATTTGGTGTATACTTTAAAAGTTGTCCATTGCTTTAAATAAATAAAAAAATCATATCGAAACCATCTTGTATACAAATCGAATCAATAATTCCTCGATTATTGATAGTATAATGAACCTTTAAAAAATTAAATTAAATTTTAAAAAATCATCAAAATTAACCGATATACAAAAAAATATCCAACACACATCCATAGTGTCGATCGGTGCATAATATTCATTGGTCCGGGTCAATTTTCCGCACCGGAGGACCTCTTTGATCGGCAACGGGCCCTCGGGGCGGCAAAAGCGCGCTTCGAATCGTTAACGTTTAATCGCACTCGAATCGAGACGACACTTGCCGCCAAAGTGTAATCTTCAAACGGTGTACGTTTTAGATATTATGATATCGTGGTTGTGATAAATAAGCGCTAATGAGCTTACGTGTTGTGCTAATCACTGCGCGATGATTGATCCCGGGGGAGGTTTTGTTTGGCGGTTCATGTCACCAGTTTTGATTCAAATTTTCAATGTACGGATGTATAAATTGTATTTGTTTGATAATTTTATAGGTTGATTTGTTTGAAATTTACGAAATATAAAAAAGACAATCATACTTTTGAAAATATACGGAAAATAAATTCAACGTCGGGTGCAAAATATTAAAAAAAAAAAATCAAAATTTATCGGAACGATTCCTCGCAGCACAAAAGTGAAATATCGAAAAATGAAAACGTATGAAAAATGCGTACAATATACAGCCGTACAAACGATAGTTGTGCATTGTTGGAAAAAGTGCACACGTTTCACGTCCCGTCCGTACATTCCATTCGACAAAAGAGAGATTATATACCCTTTGAAGCTTTCAATGAAAGCTCCCTAGCGATTACCATAAGTAATCATCCATCCGTGTAACTTTCGCGAATCACTCGATTTATATCCAGCGACGATACATTAAAACGTACGTCCCGGTTTTAAGGCGGCCGAGTGTGAAATGTTTCATAATATTAAAAAGATCGATTAATACGTCCTTTGACGATGAAAAATAAATAAGGGATTCACATGTAGTATTTTTTGTATACGGTTATATTTTTCGTATGTCGTAAGGTTAGTGTTATATGTTGTTACATCCAATAACGTTTGACGCCGGATTGGATAAGCCAATAAATCGGTTCTGGGTACCTTCGTCTGAGGTACAACACAGCATGAAGGGCCTGTTAAGATCATTGAAGAGGACCGTTCTCTTGCTGAAAGATATTGGGCCACTTAACCATTTTCATGCTCGTTTTTCGTCGAGCGTGCCCAGAGTGGGCGTGCGTTTGCTCAGTAACTATCACACACGCGCACAGGTATTCGAAAACATATCGATCAGTTTTATTACAAAAACAATTTCACATCAGCACAGCACTATCATAGTAAAATTCCATTAAAAGCGGCATCGAAAAGCACCGGACGGAAAGAATTTTCCGCAGAGGCACACTCGTTAAAAACGCCACTCTCCCTTCATTACACACAAATTATATACAGACCCGTACGTACGGGCGGGGCATATCAAAGGCGGCGACGAAAAGCTTATCGAGATAAATAATTTTCACGGATTTTTCCACGAGGACTTTGTGCCGTAGGGGGTCCATTACCGTTTGCTACGTTTACTCCAATTTCCGGGACTCCTCCCGAACCGGGAGCGCTCTCCCCTTTTCGCAGACACCCCACAAGGCTTCTGGGGCTGAAGGGTGGGTGGGTGGTCCCGAGGGAGACTCGTGTGTCCGAGGAAGGTCCGACGGGCCTCACTTGACCCGGTGGGCAAACAAGAGGATGGCCACTCTCGGCGTCCAGCCTCATTACCGTGACCGACGTTGAGCGTTCGAAATTGTTAAATTGGCTTTTTTTCCGTCGACGGTTCGGCTCTTCGTTTCCGTTATAATTTGTTTTTGGGCTGTTGAATGTGTTGCGATCGTTTCGTTTTATTTTTTTGTATGGTAGTTTGATTCGTTTTGTGTTCTTTGTATGTGCAAAAATTTCACTAGCGACTCTATTTTTTGGCCGTTTTATTTTTTCATCTGTATAAAAAATGTATTTGAATTTAATTAATGTGTATGAAATTCTCAAATTATGGAAGTAAAACTTTATATAATAGATTTGATTGAATGCTAATTGATAAGTTAAGTTGTTCTATATTGATTTGAATAGATATAATATTATTTTTTTTAAAAGATTCGGTAATGATTTGATTGAATGCGACATAATCAAATTAAATGCATAATTGCAATAATATTAGATTTTTTTAACTATTAGAATTATTTTTATAAAAAAAAATATAACATAAATGTATCATAATAAAAGTTTTAAAGTTTATATAAAAATTATACTGTATTCATTTTTATCCAATTCTATAAAAACCAAATCTGTAAATTTTTCAAATAAATTCCAATTTAAATTGAAAAAAAAAAAAATAACAATTAACAGAATCATACACTTCTATTCAACCTTGGAAACCAGCCAGAAATAGAAACCCAAATTCGAAAATAAAACGCGATACATAAATAACCCGAAATCCACAGACTTTTCGGCGTTGTCGCCACGCATCCATCTTTATTTGTAGAAAGCATGCCGAAAGGGCCCCAAAGTCGGGGGCGCAGGCCCTAGGTTGGGGCTCCACCCTCTCAAACCACCCTCCAAGAGAGCGCCTAGACCCTCGGAGAAGATTGCGGTTTTTCGCACTATCGACCAAACGAGCCTTCCAGACCCGGAGAATTGTTCCAGATCGTGCCGAGATTACGGAACTCTAATCACACGCCGATTCCGACTGGCAAACAATATGTGTGCGGGCACTCATTTTCTAATGCTAAGTAATCGTTATGGGATGGCTTAATGGTTTTCGTCCGAAATGAATAATTTTCTGGGCGAGAAAAGTGCTTTGATTGTGTGTGAAGTTCGGTGATTGTTCGCACGCGCTGATTAACTTTATGAGTTGGTTTTTCGCGTCGATATTTATATCATATATTGCAATGTTTCACGACACAAAGGTGATGGCGGAAATAGGGTTTTTTTTTTAAATTGGACGGAAATCCGGCGATTTGCATTGCAAAACAAGGTTTTAAAATGTGTACAAATATTTTTTCATAGGATACGATCGAAGCAATTTTTCAATGGTGTTTTTTTTCTCATAATCATAAACAATCGCATTGAGATGTGATTTATTCTTTATTACATTTTAATTGCAATCAAATATGCATTTTGATTCGAAACGATGAAAAATTGTACCATGATAATTTCGTTTTATTCAAAATTTGTTAAATATTTTTTCAAATTGAATTTATCATTAGTTATTTTCAACTCGAATAAAATTTGCATATGTTCCGACTGATTTTTGTATTCGTTTTATAATTGATACGATATTTATGAATATTTTAATCAAATATTCGCAAAAAATTTCTGAATAAAACTTTATAATTTAATATGAATAATTATTCAAATCAACATAAATTTTCATTTAAAAAATAAATAATAATTACAGATAACTCACCTTAAAAAGCACAGTCCAAAAGCAACGACTACCGTTCAATAAAAAAACTATCGCGTATTTGGACAATTCGCTACAGTAATTCACAAAATAGTTTCATTACTGAATTTCCAGTCGATATAAAAACACGTTTCCGATCTGTGAACGTCGCATATTGACTGAGCGAAATGTTGAACAACACATACATTGTATGGTCACGGTTCGAAGCACTCGGGTGTGTCCTGTCCGGTGGAAGTTCAGCTTTGCATCATCACCTCACTGTAGACGGATATAAAAGATTATAATGAAATAAAAGCGTATTTTTTTATTTGAAATCCATTTTCGGAGCACAAAGGTTCACGAACTTTTAGTAACGCAGTGCTTCCGCTCGAAATTGATATACAGTAAGCCTCCCTGTAACGTCAAGATAGGTTCGACGTTATAGAGAAGAACTTAGGGAAATAAATTTATGAAAAATTTTCATTTTCCTTTATTTTGGACATTTTTACGTGTCAATTACTTGTTTCAAATGCATTTGAAACAAATTTAAAAAAAAAATGATTTTAATTTTTTTTAGATTACGATATAGCGGGGGTTTACTGTATTTCGTGTGTGCGTACGTTTTACAGTCATATTCGATTATAAAATGTCGTTCCCTATATTCAGTTACGGAAATGTAATCAACAACGTTTTCATTTTGTATCAAAATGCAATATTGCATAGACAAATCAAGATATTCAACGTTAATTAAAAAATTGACGTTTAAAAATTTGAATCATTCATCGAGAATTTGAATTCAAACCAAATATTTTTCAGACATTTTCTCTTGCATTTCGGTTATTAAACAATATATGAATACTAATTTAAATATAATTATTTATTTAAATTTGAACTCTTTTTTCAATTGTTATTATATATTCATACAAAATTATCATTTTTTTAGATTTTTGCGCAATCAATTGCAAAAAATAACATTTTTTTCACTGATACAGATGAAAATCAAATTAATAATTTAAAATTCATATCATACATCAATAACTCAAATTAATTTTAAAATATCTCATTAATAAAAATCAATATTTCTCAAATGTCTAATTTTTTAGGCCTTTGGAGCGATCACTTTTTTTAATTGCTCCGCTTCGGCATCAAAGTACTTACTTCGGCTCTGCTCCGTGCTACACTCGACGTTCTGATTAAATTAAAATAATTAATATAAAAATACACAAATAATATATCTATATTACTATAAAGTGGGAAAGAATAGTGATATCAATCTATACAATCTAATTCATCATCATCATCATCATCATTGTCGACCCTTTTTGTGCCCACTACAGGACAAGGTTTCCACATCGAATATTGGAGGTCTAGGCTATATACCTTATCCGAGAGCCAACCTCGTATTGATATGCAATGTAATTAAAATCAAAAATTAGATTAATTTCAAATTTTCGGACAAAATTTTTATTATTTTTTTCAATTTTACTTTTAAAGTCAAAGCGGCATTAAAATTTCCATGCTCCGGGTAAAAACCCGTTGCTCCATCTGTTCAATGCTCTCGCTTCGTTCCAAATCTGTGATTATAATACACCTAGTAAATCAATCTTGATTTTACTAGAATTGTTAAAATCGTGGTTGATTTCATTTTTCAGCATCAAGAAAAAATCAATAAATAAAATAATATAAATCAATCTACAATTCACAAAACACTCACACGACCACGCCCATACTTCGAAACGAACATTTCTCGATCAGAAAACTTTCACATTCTTCCCCGAGCGCCAAATTGCATCAAAACGCACGAACGTAAGGGACGCACCGTCCAAAGGACGATAGATGTTATTACGGCGCAAAGTGGCCCAGGATGCACTTCCCGATGCACCATACCACACACACACGACACGGGGAAGCTTTCAAGCCGCAACGCACACCGCCAACAACTCAATTACGGCAATCAGCAACCGACGACGGCCTGGGAAACTCGCTAATGGCGGTCCCTTTCGGAAATTGATTCCGCTGAAATGTCGGGGAAAAGTATGCGGGAGGCTCGTTCCGCAGCATTGTAAAAGTCCGTGGGGGTTTATGGGTGCATCGTCGCGTCGAAGCCTAATAATAGGGCGGAACGCAATTAATAGGCAATCAGCCGGTAATTGACACTGCGGCGTCTTCGCTTCGGCGTTTTCAGCACAAAGGCTTTTCGGTGTTCGGCGGTGTTGCGCGAGTGAAAAAGTATTGAAAGTTTCCTGAAAAATGGGGTGGTTTTTAGAATCTGGTTTTACCTATGCGTATAATATTTATTGAAATTGTTTTGGCGGAGTCGGCTGTATTTAATGTTGAATGAAAATTTTCAATCGAGAGAAACTTTAGTTTGAAATTTAAATATTATACGTCTTTTTAATCAATTTCAATTCAAATACGCTATTGATTTCTTTATTAATATGTATTTTGAAAATAATTTCAAATACTTTTTAATTTCATCACACTCCAAATAAAATGAATACTCTTCATCTGTAATCATGCAATTTATTATAAATACCTAATTAGTTATTATTCTAAATTTATACAACATACATTTAATTTAGTGATACTAAACGCTTGTTTGTCGTTATCTTTGATTCTATTGTGTAATAATTAAAACATAGCTTACGATTATAAAGCAACAACCTTCTTTTACATTGAACCATTATTTGGATGTTGTAATTTATAATAAATTTTTGTGATATCTCCTAAAATAATCGAATCTAAGATGTCTAATTCCGCAACACATTGGCTAATTCCATGTTAGCATACCCAATTTTGAGAAAAGCATCTCTCAATAGATTGGCATTATTTAAAAAAAAATCAACTTTATCCCTTCTATCACGGAACTAGACAAATCTCTCCAACTTTTCAAACAATTTAAATTCAAACGTTTATTTTTTTTATTATTCAACTAAAATTATATTTAAAAAAATCATACCAACAACAAATTTTTCATAAATTTCAAAACCACAAACCCAATCTCCAACACCGTCCCAAATCAAACGAGCATCCAAGAACCTATTCTCAATCAAACCAACACCCTCCATCCTCAAAAACATCCCAAAACACATCCCACGATCTCAATAATAGGCTTCGACGCTAAAGATCGCAGTTTCATCGTGTGAACGTCGAGCCATCGTCACCGACGAACGTCGCCTCTACGCAACCGTGAAATTGAGTACGTGCGCACACAATGAGCCAATACGTCCATTATATTATACACAGCCGTTTCGCACACACGAACGCCACGTGGACATCCACAATATGTGGATGTTGGGTGGTGCATGAGATGTGCATGTGCTGTTGTGTCCCTGCGTACCTGGCCCCGCAACTACAATACGCTCATTGTTGTTGCCGGCTGAGGACTGCTCATATCCGATAGATCGTTTGAATGGCTACACTTTGGTTTTTATTGATTTTTTTTTTAGATTTCGATAGCGTTTTCTTGAAATCGAAAATGGGAAGTTAATGAATAAAAAGGTGAATATGTATTATAGACATATTTTATTGTGTTTCAACATTATATTATACATTGGTTGTTAATAACTTTCGATACGATCGCATGTACACGAATTTCACGTATCAGGTCAATTTGCCTACCATCAAGTCGTCAAGCGTCGATTCACCAGGCACCAAACTGTCAGGGATCGACCAGTCAAGGGCTAAATCGTCAGGGGTCAAACCGTCGAAGGTCAAACCGTCAGGGGTCAACCTGTTGATCGTATCAAGCCGTTATAATACAGGCTGGCAGGACAACATCTGCCGGGTTCAGCTAGTATAATATTTAATTCCACCCCCTCACCCCAGTTTCAAAAAACCAAAATTGCATCCCCTCCCTCAAAAATTGCACCCAAAAATGTAGATGTTGCTTTTTATGTGAAATTGCGGTGAGGGAAATGCAAATTATTTTTATAAAAATCAATTCACCAATTTTTTCGAAATTTTTAAAATTAGAAAAAATTATAAAACAAATTTCGATACTTTGAATAGCTGACAATCTGGGCGAACGCCTAGGTTATCTATTTATAGCTGAATCCGGCCCTGCTTTTAATTCAATCATTAGAATATATATTATGAAATATGTATGAATTTTTTGACATAAATAAGGGCGAAAGTGTCATTTTTAAGATTTTGAGATATAATGGTTTTTGTCGAGAAATTCCCAAGCGGCGCATAAAACCAATACAAGTTTGCTATTGATATTTTTTTAATAAAACTGATTTTGGGGACGATCATATTTTAAGACATGGACGTTGGTTACAGAAAATATTTTAGTTTTTTTGGCACTTAATTCCTTTTTTATTTCAGGTATTCATAATTTATTGATTACAAGCAACGGTCTTAATAATACTTTCCGGTTATTAAATTTGAAATGTAAAACTGTATAATATTATATGATCTATCAAAAAAAAAAAACAACAATCAACAAGTATATATTATTTCAAAAATATTCTCAAATGAATGTATCAAGTTTACATAAATGTTTCTAATAAAAATTTTTTTTTAAATCATCAGAAATATTATATAATGGCTAAAATAAAAAAATGGTAACGATCTTTGATTTGAATTTACATTATGAAACTATTTAAATATTTTATTTAAATTCGTACAAATTCTATTGTAGATTAGAAATCGGAAATGATGATGATGCGGTGGTCGTTCGACCGTGTATCCTTGGCGGATGGTACTATAAAGCAACAGACTACAATGGAAACGTTTGGACATTTTTCAATGACTTTTATAAATTCTAAACCAAAAACGCTCATATTGAAATTATTACTGAGAGAAGAAAAAAAAACAACGAATATTCATTTTTACGGGACCGCTTAGCGCTCGAAATCTATTTGGCACGTGTAAAGTTATCGTGCAAACAAAAAGCTATTTAAACTATCGACTCTGAAAAAAAATAAATAGCGCTCGCACGAAAAAAATTGTTTCGAAAGCCCGAAAATTCAATTTCGCTCACGCGTGCATACGGGTTACGGTGTCGATGAAATTTTTCGAATTTTCATCGTCGCATGTACATTTTCGATGAAAAAATAGACGTGCAATTGTTCAACGTTGGGAAAGTCATCAAATTGTTTATGCTATCGTTCGTGTGCAGCCTGTAGACAGTTCGGGGAAAAATATTCAATATTTAGCGCGTTTATAATCACAGTTTGTACGATTTCGACGAGGGAACATATTAGCGGTTTTCGTGTTTTAATTTGTTTTGTATTATCCTTTATTTGGAAATGTATGGACAGCCATTTCGATGTGGGATGAATTCATTTGAGCGACGATTAATCTGTTTCGTTGGGAAAAAAATTAAAATGAATCCAGTTTACGTGTTTGAATTCATGAAGCGAACGGTTACATTGAAATAGATTCAATAATCCGATATGAAATTTACTCTTTTTGTCATGCAGGTTTATTTGAAAACAACTACGAGATTAAATAATAATATACAAGTATTATAAATATTAATAAATATTTATTTTTAAATAAAATTTAACAAAATGAGATCTGCAAATGTACTTAAAATGCATCAATACTTAAAAGAATATTTTGTACATATATTTTACAACTTAATATACAGTTTATTTATATATAAAACTAAACCAGACACATCAATGGAAGCAATGATTGCGCAATACTTTTTATTATCTAAAGACCTGACTTAAATTAACTTAAAACATTGTAAAATACAATAAAAACTAATCCAACTCGCATGAGTAATAAAACTAAACAATTGATTATACATACAATAAACCAATAAATATGATATTAAAAACAATCATCACCTTATTTAAAAATCAATAAGCAATTAAAATAATAAAAAATCAATGACTATTTCCTGGTTCGTATGCACATTTCCATATATCAACGAGACACACGCTCGAATGGAAACGATAAAACATGCACAGAGGCGTAGAAATGTGACCTAAAATTGTCCACAAGACTTTCCCATAATATTCGTATCTGACGTCATCAGTTTCAGCATTTTTTACTGAAAAGGTCTCAAATATCCACGTGGCTACGTTGCACACTATGAGGAAGGTGACCAATTCCCTTCCGGGCTTCGTTTTTCTTAAATGTTTCGAGTTGCTGCAACGGCGTAATGCGTCTATTATGAAAGGAGTTTGCACTGTTATTTGTAATACCTGGAATTTTTTTTCATTGCCATAAAAAGTTTTTAATTTATAGATAATGTTATTGAAATTGTATATTACCATTATTATAACGTTGAAAAATTTGATGAAACTGAGGTATTTAGCCGTCGGCAATATTGTAAAGGTAGCTTCCATGTAAAAGGCCGGTATGCATATGAACAACAATAGGTCATCCAATAATGATATCGGATGGAGATTGACATCCAATTGTCTTATTTGATAATAGCCAACCACAGCTGCCATCAACATTATCAAATTCAGACAGAGTTCGGATACGTCTTTGAGTATTACTCCAAAGTTCACTCTGTCGCTGTTCCCAAACGAATTAATTATGGAATACATTTTTTTTTCAAATAAATATTTATAGAATTGCTATATTTTACCTGTCTTTGTCATTAAGTGGAACGGCAATGAAACACATAATTATTATGACAATCGTTGCTACCATTATTATGAGTCCGAAAAACCATCCTCTGTTAGCAGAGTGACAATCGATGTGTATGGTCAAATTGCTGGTTTCTCCACTATTTTCTAAAGGCATTGGAAGCCTTTTACAAAAAAAAAACAACAAATAATTATATCAATATTTAGAAGAGGAATTTTATTTGTTTAAATAATATTATACCTGCAATTTTCTGTTTCACGTGATATTTTAGAACCATCCCATTCAGATTCTGGTAAATCTATTATCTCATCACTTTTCGAACAATTTCCTATATTTTGCCATAGAATATAAAATATTCCAGCTAAAATAAAAATGAATAATTAACAAGAAATCATTATATAATAATTCGAATACTTATACTTGAATTTCATATTACTAACCTATAAGTATACTAAATTCGATGGTGAAAGGATATAAATACGGATATATATTTTCAATTATATTTTCGAATCCATGGACACTCAAACATACATCATCAGCCAATGATTGAATATTGAATGCACGATTAAAGTCGTATGCATTACTAAATCTTATAGATGTTAATGGAAAAAGTACACGATCTAATTCTTCTGATGAATCAGGATTTATGGCTAAAATTTTTATGTGAACATTTTACATTATGTTATTTATTTAAAAATAAAATTTAAAAAAGTAATATACTTGTTGCTTCGGGATATTTGTTTAATTTTTTAGCATAAACTGTCAACGCTTCCAGTATTTCTCTAATAATAGTCCACACCCAAAAGCACAAACTTGTAGCTATACAATGCATAAGCACAAACCGAGCCAGCGCCTATATATAAAAAAATTAATATGTGACGAAACGAAACAGCTTAATTCTCAAAGCAATATTTTATACCTTGCATTTTAAAATGATAACGTTGGAGTATTTGAAAATGAAGAAAAGCTGCACGCAAGAGTACAGCGGGTATACAATGTCTAAAACTAATACGGGAATACTGCCGCAATCTTCGTCCTTATCCGACGTCAAATAAATTATGTGCAAACTGAGAAAAAGAACAGAATGCACTAGGTGGCCCAGGAAGAAAGCTTTAGATGTTAAAAGAAAAAAGACAGATAAATAAAAGCCGGGTAAAACGTAAGAAAATTGCGCATTAAAGCTATATTTACCGGCGGCACCCAATTTTAAATAAAAACTGCCAGCGTGTCTTCCTTGACTGAAGCAGTAAGGATGCTCTAAAGGCTCTGGGCGAGATAATGGCACTATAGATTTAGGATGTTGCATCATATATTCCGTTAAAATTGAGTTCTGTTTAAAAGTAGTATTATTTAGAAATAAAAGGAAATATATAAGTCATATTTATTGATTTCGATTTTTCATACATAAAAATCGATTCAAAATTCAATATGGTGTATAAAACTTACGTCACCATCTTTAGATTCCAAGTACATTTCAAATAAATTTTTATCGTCGTGATATTTATGGGCCTTTTTCGTATAAATCCGAATATCGATGTAGAGATAAATTAAATAGATAATCCCAACAAAAACCAGATACAAACAATAATACTGAAATTTATAAAATCATAATTAATATTGTTTTTTGTGAAAGACACATATTTTTCAATATATCGGATACGTACTTCAGAAACTGATGTTTCCATAAAAATATCTCCTATGAATATGATTAATCCTAAAGTTATTACAAATAGACCATACATACAACTGAGTATCGTAGTCAAAGTAGCCCTGAAATGTAATTAATTTAATTACATATTTATATTTCTATAAAAATTATTTTATACAAAACAAAATAAAAAATTACTTAAAAGTCCTATCTTTTTCTTCCGGAGATGTTGAATGCAAATCTAAAAGATCTAAAGATCTCATTGATGCACCAATTGAATTTTTATGTTTTCTATTGCTAAATTTTTCACTTGTCGATTTGGAATCATTATTATTTTGAGAAAACGCCATGTTTCTGTATTCGTTCATTTCTGTAAATCATAAAAAATATATTATTTGAAATTAAATTGGATATGATGAAAAATTTAAATTTATTAAAATACAAACGTTGAAATAATTGAGGATCCAAATTGTTATGCGATGCATCGTTATAATTCTCATAATTTTCTAAAATCATTTTTAATTCATACTAATTATTATGAAAGATGCAATTAAGGTAACTTCGCGTATTTCACGCACGTCCTCAGGTGCAATTATGCAAATTCTTCAGACTAATATTATTTGAGCACAATTTGATAAAAATAAAATTTCAAATATCATTTACAATAACAGTTAAGCGAAATCGAATTGCGACAAGAAAACTGCACCTGATACAAACATAAAAAATATATATATGTTACATATAAAAAAAATACATACGATTTTTGGCCAGATTCGCAGGATCGTTTATTACTTCCAAACCGCTCGATTCTAATGTTGCATTCAATTCACTCGTCTGAAAATTTCATAGAAAATGAATTGCATTGAATGTTAAAGTTTTCCCATTTAACGTGGGCACGTAATACGTTTTAAATAGTTGTAACTGAGGATCGCTTTTGTGGTTCCGATTGCATATAGACACATTAATAATTTCATTAGTGCACCGACAGGGTAGTCCATTAGGTCAAACCGTGGACTAAATCCCATTAAATTGTTGCAAAAAATAAGCTCGTGATTTTTTATTTTAGCTGCAAAAAATGTTTTCCGAAATTCGCGTCCCTAGAGCGCGTTTTATGGGGATTTATTATCGCGGGAGGATTGCGAAGTCGCGTGGCAAATTATCGTATTTTAAAATATATTTCGCGGAAGAGATAAAGTGTTCGGTTAATTAATCTTTAGATTATATGAATTATTATAGAATTGTAATCTTCATCATCAAATGAGTGATTAGAAATAAAACTAATCTGAAAACAATCGATTTGCACTAACTATTATATTTTACAATGAGATTTCCTATATCTCATTTTATCTAATAAATTAATATCATGAAATTTTTTGAATTTAACATTATTATTTTTAAAATTTTCGTAAAATATTCCATATTAATGAAAATCATAGCCAGATTTTCATTATATTTATAGCAAATAACACAACCTTTTCTCACAATGTATGAAATTATTAACTAGTTAAAATTTCACATCATAGATGGCAGTAGAAACTTTCGTGAAATCCGTATTTATAGCAAAATTTTCGGAATAATCAAATATAATTAACGAAATAAAATTTAAAAAATATGTATTATTTACCTCCACACATTTTTCAAATGCTAGCAAACATTCAACACTAACGCTAATCGTAAACTTACATACAAAATAAAATGCTCGGCTTTTAAAAGGCTCATACGTTAGATAAGATTGATAGATTGCTGACTTTGAATGCCGTCGTAAAGATTGAAAAGCTTTTACTTTTCTTAGAAAGAAACAAGCAATAAAAAGATTTAACTACATATATCAAACTAGATAAAAAAAAATTCCTCGTGATTTTTAACAATAACAGTAATATTATATTCAAAGACACCAAACGATATCATAAAATAATATATTTTCATAAACCTGAATTAATATTAATTTCAAAATCTTTATAAATATTATACAAAAGAAATTCCCCGACAATAATCTATCATTTTCTAGATATTCAACCGCTTCAATAAAAAAACTATTCATCATGATTAGATAATGAATAATGATCCTAATTAGCGTACACACGCGACTTGTCGATTGCACGATACGGCTCGTATCTACGAAATCTCCACTGGATCGAAACGTTGATTCTATTTATTGTATACATGTAATTAAATGTGGTTTGAGAACCGCTGGGGCCGGGGTTTTCCACAATAATAATGAGTCAAGCCAATTAAGCGCGACGCGGATTAAGTTCAACTGTGCGAGACAAGAGACCGCTCCGGCAAAGCGGAATGGAAAAACTCGTGGAAAATTGCGGAAAATCGCAATTTTCGCAACGGGAAACGGACCGAAATGCGATCGGGTCATTCGAACGTTTATCCACGAACAAATCTTTCCAAGACAATATCGTGTTATAATGCGGTTTTTGTATAGAAAATAATATGTGAATTAGATCAATGTTGAGATTCGGTCGTTCGAAAACAGGATTGTTTTTCAATTTGTGACATGGTTTAAACGGATTTGGGATAATCTTCGTGTCTTTTGTTCTATATTAATCTCAGCATTCGAATCAATATTAATTTATCATGCATTTAACACGCGTTCGATTAAGTTGTCAGTATGCATATAAAATATTATATTGCATTTACGGATTAGCAAAAAGCGAAAACAAGTGATTATTTTTTCATTACGTCACCATATTCTAGTTTCGTGGTATTGAGTATTTTTTAATTCAAAATAATAAGAGAATATAGGCTTTGTGTTGAAATTTTCAATATTAGAAAATTATAGACAAGTCCTCGGTAGTATAGTGGTCAGTATCCCCGCCTGTCACGCGGGAGACCGGGGTTCGATTCCCCGCCGGGGAG